>JBAJNP010005964.1:0-27135 GCA_036877545.1 Yasuhikotakia modesta
TCCTTCGCATCCTGAGCGTACAACCTCAACCTGCCACCTATAACCAATCCCAGACAAATCCATCTTTTTATTCTTTATATTTCCTGGTCTGGAAATCATCAGAATTCTGGATTTACACATGGTGAAATAAATTAAACTCAACTAAGAGTACTGCAGCATTTTTTTTCTTGTCATATACATTGTCAAAATAATTAATAAACAAACAGACAAGGGGTGAATGAGGGGCGCAAATTTCTGTGCATATGTAGGAGTGTTGGAACTCAGTGGAGATCTGCAGGGCTTTCTGATGAGTTCAGTGTGGGTCTGCCTGCCTGCCATATGTTTTCTATCCCTTTGTGCACTTTAAAATGCATCACCTCCTCAGTGGACCATTATCAGAAATACTGAGACTGAGTGTGTTAACTAAAAAAGGCATATAAAGGCATAGAACATAAAGCACCCTAATTGGAGTGTTAACACCAAGAAAATGTTGATATAAGAGTACTTTATAATACGCCTTTACTGTCAAAGCTCTAAGTAAAAATAAACGTTATTTGTTGCCTTACTGTCATTAGCATTAGCATTATTTTCCATTCTGAAGCCTTGCTTATTGTGAACACTTTTAATAACAAGTCCACAGCAAATCACATTAGAAGGTGTTCAGAAAAAGATTTGAATGTATCTGTGAGGGAAAACAAGTACTTATTCTATGCAACCTAAAAAATAAATAAAAAGCAAAACAATACCATGGGTTAGAAAATAGAATAAATGTGAATGAATAAACAACAGTAAATGTTTTGAAAAGGTGTGATTGAAAAAGGCATTAACACATGAACACAGCTAAGCTCTATTTACACAGTAATACTGCTCAGCTTGAGAAATAACAGCGCTGCTCAAAAAATATGGAAAAATGAGAACTGGTCTCAAATGTGCACACAGAGCAAATGTTGGATATCTGAAGCGGAACATGTGGTCTGGCCTCTGCCTTGACAGGCCATTATGGTAATCTGTGTTACTTAGAAAGACACCAAGAAGCTAAATATGTGCTATCCACTTTATCAGCATGAACAGAGCAAATTAAAAAGCAAGACCAGGCGTCGTCTCTATTAGAATGAAAATTCTGAGCCATTTATTTTTATTAGATGCTATAGAGGAATGTACACACACACACACACACACATTCTCCTAATTAGTGACACTGCATAGTAGACATGTTCATTTTCTAAGCTGTTAACTACACAATACAGTGATGCCATGATTCCCTGAGCATGACGCCTGAAGGAGAACCGAGACTGCTGCTCTCTCGTTCCCTATTCAGAGACAGCCACAGCCGAAAACGCCACAGCCGAAAACTCCACAGAGCTTAACTGAGGCGTCGCCCATTAGGCCTTAACGGCTGTTTTATTTGTTACTACTGGAAACAACATGAACCAGGATGCTGTTCAGTGACATTTGTAACCGAGAATTTGTTTTTAGTGAGTATTATGCCAGGCTATTATTAGAAAACCAACAGTCTCAGCCACAGATAGCACCCTTACAGACCCGCCCATGAGCCAGTCACGGGCCTTCTGATGCGTCACGCATACAAAAACAGCAAATTCTTTCTCAAAATCACATAGCTAAATCTGGTTGGACGGTTTCTATGCAACTGGTCCATTTTTTACAGTGCTTTTTCAGTCTACTGGTCCACAAGTGTTGTTTATCTGTGTTACAATGAGTGTTAGCTTTGGGTTTTGCTAAAGTTTGTAAAGTTTATGGMACTGAATCTTTGAAAATATTCATAAGATTTAAGGTTGTTAGTTGGATGTAAATGAGATATTCATTTCATAATGATATTTCACAAAATTTCACTGTTGAAATACTTGTGAAATAGCACACACTACTTTAGTGCAAGATGAGGAAACGTATTTGCTGTTGCCTGTACACCCTTTCGCAGAGACCATGTAGTCAGTTATTGTGCCATCATTGATTTTATCTCCTGTATTATTTTTGTTTTTTAATTGTGTTATCAATGCATCACAGCTTCCTGTCTATGCCTAAAATGCCAAATTACCAACAGCCACAATTCTAGAAGACTGTCTGACAAACAAACAGCCTCATATGAATGTCACAGACATTCAGACACTCAAAATCTTAACAAGTGAATTAACCAGCAGTCATAGGTACACATGTAAAGGTAATTTAAACAACTCCCTGCTTGCTGTCTCATTTTTAGTGTAAAACAACACAGAATACAGTATGTGTTTCCGAATCCGCCTGTCCCCTCAGGCTGGCCGTACTGCAGCAGATTCATGGCAGAGGCCTCGTAATGATGCAGTGTCACCACATAACCGATAACTCTGAACAATACCCATTCATTTCCATCAGCACATGCCTCTCTCTGTACAAAAGAGACCAGCACAAACAATGGGCCAAAACACTGAGAAGACAAACACATTTATCTGGCCAAGCTCACACAAACATTGGCTGCATGAATCCTGGCCACAGTATGGGCCCATCACCAGATTTTAAAAATAAGGATGAGAGATTTAGAGAGAGAAAGATTTAGAGAGAGAGAGAGGGAAAGACTGAGAGAGAGACGGTTAAAGTAGCAAGGCCATAAAACAACAATAAATCAATCAATCTTTATGTATGGTGCCCGGCAGTGGGTAAGTGAAGTCAATTCTTTATACTGTGTTTTTATCTAGTAGGTCAAACGCTAATTAAGAGTCACACCGTAACATCCATGTAGCTGTCCTTGAGCATGAAGAAATATGTGTGAACGAGAAACCAGTTCTAAACTAAAGTTTGACAACCTTCTAAGAGGTCCAGAGAAGCTCAAAAGCAGCCACTTCTTTGTGTCTTGAACGCTCTACTTTGGACAAGCATGTCAAAGTGGTGCCTTCAATGCGAGCTTATGAAACAGATTTGACTCTGAATTAATGCTACAAGTGCAGCTGACTTCCTGTTCCATTCAATTTCATTTACATGCATGCTAACGGTGGAGAGCGGCATGCATGCTAACAGTTTTTTAACTGTGCACCAAAGTTCAGGCTGGATGAATCTGCAGAGGTAAGAGACGTTTTGTCAGTACAGAATATGAGCGTCAAAGTTTGACCTCATTGAGAGAGAAAGAGATATACAAAGAAAGAAAAAGAAAGTAATAGAAGCATCAAGTAAAATAAGAAACTCCCAATGTGCGGTCAACTAAAGGCCAAATCCAGGATGTTCCCAGTCATAACCTTATACAATCCAACGGGGTAACACACTATTCCCTCTCTCTTTTCTTTCTCAAAGTCTCTTCATCCGGCCCACTTACACTCTTGCTGCTAAAAACCATATTAGCACCAGCACAGTAAATCTCTTCCTATCTCAGATTCCCAGGTCACTGTTTAGTGGGTAAAAGTTGGAGGCGGGGGGCTGATTCTGGCCTGAGGGAAGGTGGGTTAGAGCACTAGGCTGGAGAGCAAGGAGAGCAACACTCAAGTGTGTCACACTGGAGTCAATAAGGCAACAGAATTAGACTTAGTTTATGATGTAAATGACATAATACATATTCATTTTGTCCATTTAGATATTAATTTAATAAATGTCTTGGTCTCAAAGAAATGTATGGGAACATTTCTCTCATTACAAGCATTTTAGGGAACAGGACAATTGACTGGCCGCAGTATCAATGACCTGTATACGTTGTTCCTGTAGCTCAATTGTTGCAGTACATTTCCTTAGTTTTAACCTGATTACATAATAAATATAAATGTTTAAATCTGACATCTTTACACCTGGAATCTTTAATAATTATGTGTGCAGTCACATTTCCCCTAACACCAGTGCATCTTTCAACACTGAGCAAAAGACCTTTCAACACAGCAAAAGAATAAACAGTGCCATACAGAATACATGCACCACTATTTATCCATTTTTGTGCAGTACAGTCTGATGGGCTTGATGAACGATGACTAAAAATAACACAATAAAGCAAACGCCTCCCAAACGCTCTTGCCTGGAGATAATTATTTTCTTGTCGGTTGTCTTATCAGTGTCACCAAAACAGACAGAAGAAAATTAAAAAACAATTAGGTTACAGTGCAGAGAAATGTCTTTTTGGGCTCATATTACAAACCATCATTCAAAGCCAGAATGGCTGTTTTATTGGGACTGGGTAACTAATGAGGTCACAGGTCCTCATATACCTGTATACACGTCACCTAAATGCTACAGGAGTACTATACATTTCTGCTGAGACACAATTTTTTACTTTCTATTTTTTACTTTCTAACACTTGCTCAGCTCTTGAGTATTATAACCATACACAGACACTTAGTGAAAGTGGCATGTTTTTGTCAGTTATGGTTACCCATAACCGAAATGTGACCTCTGCTTTTAACCCATCCATAGTGAGGAGTGAAAACACACTGCAAGTGGTGAACACACACACACACTCGGAGCAGTGGGCAGCTATCACCGCAGCACCCTGGAAGCAATGGGGGATTAGGTTGCCTTGCTCAAGGGCACTTCAGTTGCTACCTGCCAGTGCTGGAATCAAACCAGCAACCCACTGATTACAAGCCTGAATCAATAACCAGTAAGTCTGTATGTGTATATATATAAAGCTGTTTGCTGAAGCTGTTTGACCAAGAAAGTCTTGCTGTTTAGACTTGACCACTAAAACATGCTTATTTCAATGATTAAGTTCTGTTTGTTTAAGAGTCATTCCCTTTATTTGTTTCTTTTAACTGTAACCCAAATGCCATATAACACCTTTAACTCTATTATCTTTCTCTAGTATCTCTCTAAATTGACAAGTCAGATATTGTGACAAAAAAACCCAGAAAGATTCTCATCCCACTGCCAAGCCAAGGACTTTTTTTCTTTCTTTATCTTGTCATAGTCCAGCCTAGCCTGAATATTATCGTTCCATTCTTATCAGTCTAATGAATGTTTTAGTGCATTATTAAAAAGCTTTATTGAATTAATTGTTGGGGTCCCTCTCCATTCAGTCCTCAGCAAAAGCCTTTTAACCAAATCCTAATTGGAAAGCTTAGCTAGTCAGCACAATCTAAAAACACCCCTGTCCCACCACACACAAACACTTCATTTCCTTGCTATTCTTTCCCAATCGCTTTCTGCTCTGTAGCTTATTCTAAACTCATACAGACTGCAGTTGATTGCTGGTGAATTATTTAAAAGAGCGTTGAGCATGTGTGTTGAAAGAAAGCAGTGCTGAATACAGAGAAGGGCACTTGTTAGAGGTGAAATCATACTGTAATACAAGACACATTCATAATAGCCTCGACCAATCAGATGTGAGCATGCCCATTTTGAAAGCCTAAAGTTAGCAATATCTGTGAATGTTCTTCAGGTGAAGTTTTCAGTTTGTGCTTCATTTTCTTTGTTCTTTAAACTAAGTAAACTTTTGAATAGGTCCTGTTTTGGAAGTAGACACTATTTGCTGGCTAACCAAACTAAACAGCATCAAGTTAAACAGGTCTAATAAACTGATTCCCAAGGGATGCTTGAAGTTCATTCAATGTCATGGCACAGAATTAAACATACTGGTCTATTTAGTGAGTCAGACAGTGTCAGCAAACATTTACTTTCATTCACAGTGTAGTGATTTCAGGCTGGGCAAAAGAGGGGAAATGGGGAAGGAAGTAACAGTGTGTGTGTGCAGGAAATCAGGAAAAGAGGCAGGTTGTTTATCAGCCTGATGCAGTGAAAAATGAAACAATGTGCTGTGAATTCAGCCATCATAAACCCAGGCTGGAAATAGCCCAGCTGATAGAGATGCAGCCATCACATACGAATCGTGGTGGGGCGGAGCTCTCTACTGAGACCCGACCCTTCACCCCACCACAATGTCTGTCCATAACACACCTACAGCTTTGTCAATTAGTGACAGGCTGCCAAAGGTGGGCGGCGCTTGTAAAAATCTATTGATTTGAGCACGGCTATGGCCAAGCCTTTTTCATTACTCCTCACTAAACAATTCATTTTGACAGGCTTACGAGTACAGTTTTAATTCACTCATTCACTGGGGGCTGATTAACAAAGCACTCAGTAAATATTACTAGTTTTCCTCAGAGGATGATTTTAAGCACCGTACACTACTGTTTTTAAACAGAGTGGCACATCATTATTTTTTACAACTTTACATTGATGTGTTTAGTGAGCAGCACAAAGTTCAAAACGTTTTAAACGGGGGATAAAAATCAGAGCAGCTTGTCATGAAAAGACTCATCACTCACCGAATAAACAGTTTCATTAAATGTGACGTGATGAACAAACCAATAAAACAAAATGAATTCAGCCATTTTCACCATTACAATATAACGCATGATACCTGACTATGGGGATTGTTACAATTGGTATACATTATTATTATTTTTTGTTTTGCGTTAATGGCGAATAAACATTTTTGTCTGTATTTTTCTATCAATCTATAATGGTACCAGCAACAGAGAAACTAATACTGAAAAAACAACAAAGCACTAGCTGACAATGAACGTGCCGTGAATGTGAGATCGCTGCCACATTAGGCAGTAAATTGTAATCACCATCACTCATATCTCTGGGGTATTAATGGTTTAACTGTATAGACCTGATCCACTCAGATCATGAAATGGCCTTCAACAAATTTCCACAGTTCATGGCATATAATCATTTAAATATATTCAAGAGTTTTCCTCGAGGCTATTAGGATCAACTAAATGAGAGTTTAATTTCATTTGTGTTGTGTGTGAAGGGGTTTGTGGAGACAGCTGTGCTACGATACGCTGAAACCGCATCTGAAAGCGTCTACGATTTCAGATTTAACCGCCCTTAACGTCAAAAAGTCAGACCCAAAGGATAATTACCAAATCAGACAGTCCAGCATTGAGTATTAATATGAACTGAACTCCTTGTGTAATTCTGCTCTAATGCATTGATAGTTTCAGTCTGTAAACATTTTCAAATGTACACTGCTATTTTTCATCATCATAACTTTCTGACAACCTTCCTAGCTATTAAAGCCTATAAATAACTAGTAATAATGTCACCAAGCAGTACTAGAAAAAGCCATATCTAAGAAATTTCTTGTTCTTAGAAGAAAGAGGAAGAAATACCCACCCAAGCATTTTGTTCAATGCTTTTAGAGGAGAATAAAAAAAGTGTACGGTGTAAAATTAAAACAATGAGGAAACACATATGCTGGCTGAGTAGTGGACACAATGATCAATAACAAATTAAACACTCACCAAAAAGAACAAAATGTTGCAGCCGCCTGGAACAGGTCTGTGATATTAATCTGAAAAAGCTCTCACCCGTACATCAAATGCAAGTTCATGACAGCGGCCAGCGGAAGTAATTGCCCTGTCCACAGAAACGCAGAATAACTTGGGCTGTGACAAATACACTAAGTCAACTATTAACCCACATCCATTTCCATCCAATCATGTGTAAACAAACATCTCACTAAGTGTTTGGAAGTAAGTTCAGAGTTTATAAAATAATTCTCAGTAAAAGCCACCTTCTGCTGACGTGTTTTTATGTCCATCTGGTTTTGTAAGCGCCAATTCTGGGTAGAGAAATAAACATTCTGAAAACCATCTGGGAACATTCTGGCCCTGTTGGGTTTTGGGGTATCCACAAGTGGTTTTCTCTCTGCACAGCATCCCCAGCAAAAAGAAGAATTTACACCAATAAAAAGCTATTACTACTTTAGCTAGCTAGCGTAGGATTTGAAATAGCCATATAATGACCAATAAGTCCCCTGACTTACTGGAACACCATCGGCTATGCGCATATTATCCATAGCTTTTTGAAAACCTTGTTTAAACCTTGAAATGCTGCTTGCGATACTGTAAACTGAATGGATTGGGAAAGCAAAGTTTCACTTCTAAAATATCTGGCAATTCAATTCCATAATGTTGTACACAAATCCATAATGTACACAAATCCATAATGTACACAAATCCATAATGTTGTTTTAACAAAACAAATAAGATTTTATGATAAATTTCCCCTAATCAGTAGAAAAATCAAGCTGTGTGATTTCAGTAGAAAAATCAAGCTGTGTGCCTAAAGATTGCATTTATTTTTAAAGCAAGTAAGGCGAAAATAGCATGTTGGTACCTCCTAAATAATGTATGTAGAGGCTTTCAAATACTCTTAAGGCTTTTTTACCAACCTCCCTAACAACAGCTTGCGTTTCTTTCCACAGTCTCTCTGGGAAGAGGTGCAGGTGCCAGATTACAGCTGGGGTCAGGGCTGAAGACAACAGTACATTTGCAAGAGGTTGCCACTCGTGTTCGCCCAGGAGCGACGCAGAGAGATGCTGTTAATATTCCTCAGCCTGCAGGACGGCTGGCACAGCAGACAGGATGTGTAATGGATTCCACGCAAGCTGCTCTTAAATAAAGCATTAGGGCTGATTCGGAAGCAAGCCTTTTTATCATTTCCCTCCATCTTTCTGCTGTCCTTACCTCAGCTTTTTCTGTTCTCTGAGCGACTGGCTGAAGGAAACGGGGGCCAGTAAACAACAAGTCATCTGGTCCATTACGGAGCGCTGGTGCATTTTGTGCTGCACGTCGACTGCACAAATATAATAAATGACTGAGCTGCACTCTGGGATGCGCTAGAGTTGCGAAGATGAATCTGCAAAGATATTGAGATGGACAGAGTCTCCTTTCGAAACTGCGTCCCACCGCACCATATTCATAATCCAGCCATGCTAGCGTAAACAAATATGAACAAATCCTCAAATTCACGGCACATTCTGTCCAATATTTATTTTGCTCCCCCCAGTCCACAACAGTCAGCAATAAAAAACACAGACACAAAAGTATTAAAAAAAATCAAGACTCTCCCTGCAGATTGTTTTGATCTCTACCTTCAAGGTATCACCATGGGAACCACCAGCAGAGCTTCTGCAAACAGGGGGCCGGAAAAGCCCCTAGAATAAAGTATAATATTCTTCATTGATATGCAGCATCTAAGGTCACAGAGACAATGCAGGGAAGACTGAAATGATGACGTCAGCATGCTGATTTAAATGCGATGTGAAGTGCATCATAATGGCTGTATTATACACACTTTCTCACACACAAACACGCTCTCACTTATTGATAGTCGGATTAATATTCACCTCTCACAGTGTTTTTCTCTGCACTCCAATCCAAAGTGAGATCTCATTGGTATGCGAGGGCACATGTGTGGCCCTCATAGACAGGGTAATTGAATACACACTGAGATGGAAACCCGCTGAAATTACTCTCTCAGAGACACCAGTTCACTGCAAAATGGGCAGTTTTTACACAACTGATAAATGAAGTAAACAGTTTGCATTTGTCTTTCTGAGTTTAATTATTTACGCAATTATTCATTATTTATTCATTCCTGAATTAACTAAAAAACACAATTATGACATCAATGTATCAATTAATTATTAAACTGTTAGATTATTTCTTAAATTGGGTTTTGTACTAATCTTCTCCTCACATACAAATAACAGAAAGCAGAATGCTCATTTTCAAACTGTTAGAAACAATAAATAAATACTTATAAAATGAACATTTAACGTTTAAAATGACGCACACTTGGTACACAAAACACAAGATCAACAACCAACTTTTAACCAAATGAACAAACTCATCCTGACAATACGCTAGTGACCATGATCAGAAAATCAACAGTAACAGTATAAATAAAACTGCTAAATAGTTAAACACTAATATCGTGTTAATTATTCACGCCTCAATGCATGCTGGGAAGATAACAAATGTTACAAAACTCCAAAAGCATTTGTTTTGAGCTATTTAAATAAAAAAAATGCATTATTCTAAATCACCTGCTGTGCTTGTTGGTTTAACATAAAAGAACAGATTATATTGTAATAGAAACCTGCATCAACATGCAATGTCATGTTCCTGAAAGTTGTTAGAACTTTGGAATGGGAATAAATGAAAAAACACAACAACAATCAAGAAAATCTTTAGGTAATTTCTGAAAGTGTAACACTTTTCTTTTACTACATGTAATTGTACCATCAACTCAAACAGGAAGTAAACAAATAGGCAACACAAATGGAACATATTCTTCTAAAATTATTCTTATATTGATGTGTGGACACAACTAGATGTGCCATAAAGTCCCTCTATAGACTCGCTGTGCTTTGTCTGAAGATAAAAGTCCATGTCATGTCACACTTTAAAACAGTTTCAGTTGTTTCTGTAATTACAGCAAAAGTAAACACACACACACACACACACACATCAGTATTGATTCTGACGGAGAGTGGAGCAGACTCAGACATAAAGTCTGTTTAAAGATATTAAGGTACTCGTGCAGTGAAAGCATACAGTCATAAATCAATGAGCAGACGATCCTGTCACTACAACACTATCAACTTCAAAGAAATTCAGCCTTTAAGTAAAAAGAACATCATTACAAACACACACACACACAGTAGGTCTCACTCGTCCACTCTCTCTCTCCAAGACCGTGGAAACCCATTAATACCTTCATCATGCTCACACACAGCTTTAGGGAAGTTCATAAGAAGGGTCCATAAAAATAAAATGCTTCCCTTTAAGCACACACTTATTTATCGAAAGTCCAGCTGTCTCTGTCCTTCCAAACTGACCAAACTTCTTTTCAAAGCAGAAATTAATAGGATTTCTGAACAGTCTGGTGGGCATTCTTGAGAATTCATGCTGAGAGAATATTTCTGCATGACTAAAAAGACAGTTTTGGCAAAAACCAGGACATAAAATTGGACTTGTTGACATTTTCATTCCAGCATTCTTGGGTCATTTCACCTCAGGGTGATTATATGATTAATTATGACTAAATAAATAAAAAAAATAAAATATAAAATATATATATATATATATGGGTGAAGTAAGACTTAATATTTCTATTCTTTGCAGTGAGTTTGTATCATTCCGAGTTTGGTCAACCTCTATTACTGGCAATCATTGCTCCAATCTTTGTGACATTTTCAAGCTTTTGATTATCTAGTTTTCTTTTTGTCTGCAAAGTAATGTTTATACCTGTAATTACAGATTGACCTTTCAGCAACACAAACCTCCAGTCCTCCATTTCTCTTCCCTTTAATCTTTTCTCTCTTCCTGCCGCTTCACTTCCTTCATTTGTCTTTTTGTCCCTCATCTCTAACCACACACATACAGGTGTGTGTGCGTAGCTGTGCATATACATATACGTTTACTATTTACTAGAATGACACATCTTACAATTAAATGCAGAACTTTGTGTTATTATGCTTGAGGCAACAAGTCTTGCCAGGACTGCCACTGGAGCACCTGCGAGTCCCTGCCAAACACGTTCATTGTTTCTCTGTCTTTCACTTTCTCATCTGCAAACCAATTAATGTTCAGTTCACACTGTGAATTAATTATATAAGCTGGCATATTGGCTCTTTAGATATTTGTGAAAACAAATAACATACGCCACCAGGTCTCAGTGACAGCCCAAGCTGAAACTCTGATACTCACTCACTTCTTTATCTAACTTTTGGAACATGATAAGAATCATCAATGGCTAAAAAGCTAATGCGGCTTACACCACGCAAAGAAACCCAATCTTTAGTCTCTTAGCAAAAAAGGCAGGGGTGACGTGTAAGCAAAGTAATTATTACTTCATAATTAAACAGATTTGTGGATACATTGGCGGCTGCCTTTATTCAGTACAGTCAAGCTGATGGGTAAACAGACTTTGCATTAGCCATATGCTGACAGGGCAGCCCAGCAGGACTTCTTAAGTGTGTCTTTGTAAACAGCTTTCTCTCTATTCTCTTTGGCCACCTCTACCACCCTCTCTCTCTCTCCCTCTCTCTCTCTCTCTCTCTCTCTCTCTTTCCTCTCTCAGGTGGCAAAATGATCTTCAGGCTCTAATCTAAGATGAGAGCCATATCAAAGGTGAAAAATGCTCACAAAATAACACTTTTTTTCCTCTTTTACCTCCCTCTGTCTCACATCTCTCTCTCTCCTTCACTGATGAGATATTAGACTTCAGAGGGTTGGGAGATATTGGCTGTTCAGTGGGTTTGCGAGTTGCTGAGGGGAACACAGGGCAAAAGGAACCAAATCGAGTACACCAATCCTCATCACAGATCATAAAACACCAGAGATCACAGAGCACCAAGCTTTCATAAATAGCCATGGGGGCTTTTCTTGAAAACGTTATTCAGTGAGTCACTTAGGATAGCACATCTGATACCCTGCAGATTCTGATGATGAGAAGACACCAACACCGGCCTACAAAGAAGAGCATTTCATACACAGAGATAAAACATTTGCAGACTGAATAAAGAAAGGTAGTTGTAGCCCACTGGGTTTTCACAGCTGTGTTTTGGATTCTGTAAAGGTCAAAACATGCAAACAGAAGCTTTGCTTAAAGTCACTGTGAAATCAAAATACACTATTCTTTTTTATGGAATATTGCAGAGGTTTTGTTTATAAATAGTGTACCTGTGTACCTCATTTTTATAAATTCATAGTAGTCTTTAATCAAAATCTGAAAATGTGCTACTAATTCTCATTGGCTAAACTTAGCCATGCCCTCCATTTTTAAAATGTCACTGTAATTTCTTATTCCACAACTTACAAAGAATAGAAAGCAGTGTGTTGTTTCCTGTATGGCAGGGTGTTTTATTCCCAGTGAATGATTTCACTGATGCATTCAGAAAAATGGCTGAAAAATATTGTGAATCAAACTGCTATGGGAACAAACACCCCTGTGAAATAATTTACAATTGCAGTTAGAGAGCAGAACTTGCATCTGACACACTTATAGCCTCATTCCATCACAGGAGCAGGAACTTGGTTCCATCAGACGCCAAATCAGAACGTAACAGCAACAGCTTGAAATCACAGAGGCGCTTGTGGACCCATCAGAGGGAGGCGTCTCAATCAATATCAGAAGTGTCATGTCAGACAAGTGAGTAACTGCAAACTGTCGTTCATCAAACTGTCCTCCGTCCTGCTTGTTAGTGCCAGTCACCATCCAGCTGGCCTCCACCTTTACTGCCCCCACCCTAAACAAACAGATGATGCAAATCTAATGAGAGAGGAGACAACACAAACTGAAGGGTGTGTGTGTGTGTGTGTGTGTGTGTGTGTGTGTGTGTGTAAAAGGGGCTGCTGAGGTCACTGCCACCTGCTGCGAGAGAAGGATGAAAGATAAAAAAAGGAAGGGATGGCACTCAAAACCATAATCCTATTATGCCCATCTCTATAAGAAGTACTTCCTTCGAGGCAAAATGAGAGAGTGTGTGTGTGTGTGTGTGTGTGTGTGTGTGTGTGTGTGTGTGTGTGTGTGTGTGTGAGTGAGTGTGTGTGACAGAGAGACAGATAGACTTCTTTTGATGTGTAGATTAAGAGCATCTACTATACAGGAATGTGACTGAATGAGGCATAACCTGAAGCGTGACACTCCAGAGGCTCCAAACAGAGAAGCAGAAATGCGCTCAGAATATGACTGGCTGTTTCAGACTGGCTGCAACATTTGCCTCAGCTGAGCTCGTAATGTTCTCTAGGTTGGGGGCTATTGTTAACGTTATTAAATGTGCGAAAACCGTAAGCGCTGACATTTTTAAATGAATTCAAATTACGTTTTCCAACGTTATATTAACAAATGGATTTTTTAAAGTGGATTAGGAACAGCAATCTTTCTGAGATAAGGCTTTAAAGGAGATACAATATGCTAACATCTACTCACTCCACTCTGTTACATAATTTAGTTCATATTAGCAAAGCTAACATGCCCGCAACGCCTGCGAGTGTCTTTCCACTGTGGTTATTAGGGAGCCGTTTAATGCTACAAGTCAATTTACACTTGTTAATACACTAGTCCTGGAGAAAGGGATGTGTTTTGATCAAAGAGAGTATGGGAGCCAAGTTTCCGCCCCCACTAGAGCTGTGAAAGGCCTCATCAGATGAGCTTGGCATCTGCAAGCCTGCAGTCAGTCTCCTAACAGAAATACCAGTCAATACTGTTCAATATAAACAGCTTAGAAAATGCCAGCCTATCATATTGAAATATACAAAGTGACTTATCACAAACTTTCAGGTGAGTGAGCTTAGACCATATACGGCATTCCAACAGAAACTTTTTGGTGAATACTGTATCAATCTAGTGTTGTTAGAACTACAGTATTAGATATGTTAGACAAGCACTATATAGCATAACATGAACTTGAAATGTACCACAAGTAGCAAGTTTATCAATACAAGTTATCAATCAAAAAAGGTATAAATTTCTACAAATGACCGTTTGGTCCCAATCTAGTTACTCAGTGATTCTAACCTTAATTAAAAACAATATTGTCTATTTTATGTTTAAACTATATTTAATATCTATATTTAACAACAACAAAAAAACAAAATTACACGAATTACGGTTTTACACTGCATTAAGGCACTGAGTTTTAGGAGACATTATAATTTTGAACAATTTCTCACTGACCCTTTGAATTTCAGGCTAAATAGTGCCAAATACACCCACACCACTGATAATGGATTTTGTTACACTGGTGCCTCTGTGGTTGACATTCTACATTCTGTTATGAAGCAGGTGAAAATGGCCAGGATTCAGTCCCATTATCACATTCATATGAGCTCATAAGAACTTCAGGTGTAACTCATCCATTTCAACAGAGTAAAGCACTCACCAGTCAATTTCAATTAGCTGAGAGAGGCTAAACCCACCACAGCACATGTTGTCAAGGATACGGAGTCAGGATGACAGCTAACACAAACAAGGCATTTCACCACGGATTTAAAAACCAGAGAATTATTTCTGATATGCAGAGAAAAACTAGATTTTGGATTGTGTTTACCCCAATCTGTCATGACAGAAACAGTGTTTTTTCATTATTCACACATATATATTTAGTATCAAAATATTCCTTGGTTTTAAAAGAAGCCTTAGTATTTGTATGCAACTATTTCACTGACCCAAGTGATAATGATTTGTTTTCAGTCAAAACATCTAAAATACATCAAAATCTTTTATTACCTGTCACTACCTGCTGCTAATCAATATACAACACAACATAATTTGTGCAATTGATATAAGCAAACAAACTCATATATTATAGTATGTGTGGTTTTAAACAACAGTACTTGTGTCAACACACTGGCCACTTGTTTATATAATCATGGTTATAAAATATCTGATCATACTGTAACGACCCGCTTCTGTTACGAGTGGGTTTTCAGATGGGCACGGCGAACTGGCGAGCGGCTACTCTGGCCGCGAGTATGTCTCCTACGTGAACACTCGTGCCCCATACACCGCACGGCCCCGAGCGTCACGGGATCCCGGCATGGCTCCTGGAATAAACGACACGGACGCACTCGTACAACGAACCCGTTTATTCCACCACACCAGAAACACACACATCTGACCATCGCCATGGGGCCCCTCTTGCAGACACCAATCGCCCCGACGATAGTCAACAATAACCACATACACATTATAAATACAACAATAAACAATCACACATAACAATAACATAAACACAGGTGACATGACGGGAACAATCGCGGCTGGTGCTTTAACATGATTAAACATCTTTAATGACACCACACTCGCGATTACCCGTCATGCCCCAGGTCGCTACACTATTATCACTATCGCTTGGCTGTATGTTTAATTTGATGTATCTGTATTCATTTAAAGGGTGTGAACACATACATTTTGCAATGTGTTGTATTACCAAAAACTAAAATTTGTTGTATCCATTAGAGAAAACATCTGCTTTTTGTTCAGGTGACAACTCTCTACAACTCTCAGCTGGCCTAATTTAAAAGAAATTGAATTCACTAAAACTGAAAGTTAATTAAAGAGCAATTAAATGAAAATAATTGACATGTACACATTAACTAGCCATTTCTGTTGCAGACTGACCTTGTGTGCAGTCATTTTACACACTTATTTTGCAGTCATTTTACACACATAAGAAACATAAAGCTCTTAAATAACACTTTCAGCCAAACAGGATATTGAATAAAATGTTCTACTTGTTTACACTGTCATCCGAGGAACCATGGGGCCTCTCTACAAACTTGCTCCCAGGGCTGTTCTAAAATTACAAGCGTCACATCCACACATCCATAAACCCATCAGGTTTCTTAATTGTTGATGCTGTGACTCAGCTCAGCAAAGCATACGGCATTCTCAGTGTGACTCGGACAGAGATACTTTCAGTTTTCCTCCTCAGAAGCCAGTACTCCATTTTCAACTGACTGATTCCACCAAAATTCCTCAAATGTCAATCAGAGGCAGCCGTGCATGATAGATGCGGAATAAAACGAGAATGATTTCAACTCAGAACTTAAACACTCGCTGTGCCAGGAAGAGAGATGGAAGGAAAAAAAATGAAAATGAGGGGGAGAGACTGCGAGAGCCATGTGGTGTGTCAGGGTGGATATATATATATAAAGCTGCTCTTCTGAGCTAACAAGGGAGACTGGAAAGTGTAAAGGCCATAAGAGCGTGATGAAAGGAAAGGCTGGATTATCAGACAGATGGGAGTCATCCCTCGAGTCAGTAAGGACAGGGCCGGCAGGACAAACCTAATTAGTTTCACTCTCTCCGTTACTGTAAATATAGAGCTTCTACATTATGTAGAAGCACACATATTGGTTATGTTTATACAGTCAGTGCTTAAGACAAACAGGTGTGGCAATTTACAGCAGAGGCTTAAATACTGTATGTGATCGATTTATTCAAACTTAAGCCTTGTTATTATTCTTGTGACTGATGTAAATAAAAAAAAACAACTGTAACAACACAGACAATGGCTTAAGTACATAAAGCGATGGTGAACTCCATCATCAACTCTAACATCATAAATCACAGTTTTATTCAATAAACAAGTCTGATTTAGATCCAAGTTCATCTGTCAAACCTTAATCAGGCAATAGCAGCTTTAAATGTGCATTTTAATGTATTAAGCACTCTAAACTGTAAGCAACGTCTGTGTGGATATCAATTATTCAGTTCAGTTTTTTTTAAATGCATTAAAACTATATAATTACACTAAACATTATTATTTAATGCATGTATTATGTTCAATTTGTAACAAAAAACTATGTCCTGAACACAGCAGTACAACAAAGACAAATGCACAAATGCATTCTGTCAAGTTCATAAACCACAAACAATTGTTCAATTCTTTAACATTCCTCAGTAAAAACAGGCTTCTGCAATCCAAGTCATTTTTCATAGCATGCAGACCTTTGAATCACTTGCTTTATTAGCGAAGTACATGAATAGAGCTTTGTTAGTCAATGATAGAGCCAAACACCTCCGGCTGCCAAGCGGGGGTGTTTTCAAAAGCTGGCAGGTCTGCAGCGGTCATTTGGAAACCTTCGCCCCCACAATTAAATTTGATCTTCCAATTTGGTTTCATTATTTAATACAGAACACCATCAGCTGTCTGTGGGTGGAGTGCACTGGAGACACACAGAGACACTTGTGCATGATTAAGTTTCCACAGAGGGCCTTGTACTTATAAATGACCTAATAAACATCTGCTTGCTTTAAGTTCTATTTCCTATCATTGCATTTTTCATAAAGTTTCATCATTAGTGACTTTCTTTCAAAGGAGGAATAAAACGTTTCTTTGTAGCTCACTTTAGACGCTGCATAAAAAGCTGCAAGCCTCTGTCAAAGCACAAAAAAATTTAAGGTGTGGGTAAAAAGTGATAAATCACACATTTTTACCTCTTTACTCTTTTTCAAAAATGGTACAGGGCAAATCCAAAATCAAATACAAGGTGATGTTTGTAAGTGGTTGCAGTGGAAGCGTCTGTTCGTCTGACTGTTTCACTTTGTCGCTTTAAAACTATCTTCAAAGTAAACTACTCTGCACCTCTTCCTCATTTCTTCCTCTTCTGTTTATTCTACCTCAGTTTTTTTCAGGGCTCAGTGGAGTTATTTTTTCCTTTTTGTCAACCATAGAAACTAGGCAAACGCATTTACTGTGTACAGTGTACAGGCTGTTCTTTCCTGAGAGCGAAAGAACAGAAAAAATCAATAATGAAAAAATATCTTTTCACACCTGCCATCTCTGATTTGATGGATTTCATAAGAGAAGACAAATAAAGTAACATTTCCATCTCCCTATTTACGTCTAAATTTCCAGGAATTTCATTTCTATATTGATTCCTTTGTCTTTTCCTTTCTGTCAACAACTTCTCAAAAGACACTCATCCGTTGTCACGCACTTACAAGGGCCTTTATCAATTGTGTTTGAAAAAAACAAGGGGGTGGAGTTTTTCACGCATCACAATATCGCTCATGAAGACTATAAAATATGATTATATCTGAAGCACACATGAAGTCTGAGAAGACACCCCCCTCATCTAACATCCTCGAATCATTTCATCAGTTCCATTTATAGATTGATTTCATGACTCCATAATACATCACAAGCTTTTTTAAAAGACAGTGTGCACAAGCACACAGATGCATACAGAATGCCCCAGTATCACACCTGCTTACAACACAGTCCAAGAAGGATGCCGGGCTCACGTAATAGATTTGGATCAGGTCTGGCACTGCATTGTTCCCCATGGGGTGACCCTAGACGCGCTGGAACTGTGCACTCAGCAGAAAGAGAAATAAAGCATTAAATAAATCCTGCATTTCTGCTGCGTTCTCCCGGGCCAGATCAACTACTCCATCAGGGGAAATGTGAGAGGAGCAATATTGTAATAGGCTCCATTTTACACTAACCTGAGGAGACAAAAGTCATGGAAGAGGAAAGAGGTGGAGGCAGGCACGCATTACATCTGCCGTACCCTAGAGCGGTCATGATTCACTCAGAGTGGGCCACTCACCCACCTCTCGCTGCAGTCTTACTCCTAATACCACTGAACAGGTGAGCACTAGCCAAACAGGAAGTGGATTCCACTACGCAAACATACACAAACCAACAGCATTTGCCAAACAAGAACACAGTTAGATCACAGAGACATCTGCCTTTTTTGTAGCACATAGCAGCAATGTCAAAACGGTGGGTGTGAAGAAGGAGGCAGCCAGAGACAAACTTGGTTTGCAGATTAATTAATGTAGGCTAGAGAGACCCACACACACTCAAGTACACATCATTAGCAATAATGATATAGATGGTCCTATAGAAGCAGCCCTTACAAGAATGCAACACATTCTGTTTTTAAAATAAATATCATGTGTGATGACATAAACCAACATGTGAAGATGTTGAAAAAAATAGCTTATAAATAATAGCTAAGAAATAGCTTATAAATAATAGCTAAGAAATAGCTATAAGAAATAGCTATAACGGGTAACTGTTAATGAATGAGAGGCGGATGGTCAATAGTTTCAATAGTTATAATGACTATAGTATAATGTTACTTTAAAATATATTGACCCCTCTTATACTGTAACTTGCATTGCATAAACTCATCACATGTAATTGTTGCTCACCATTGAAAAGTCCAGTTTACTCACTCACAGCTATAATCAAATTTCTTATGGGAACAACTGAGCCTTTTCATTTTGCAACAGATACAACCTAAAATACAATTTTCCAAGTGGTAGCGGCACACCCCAATTTCTTTTTTTATTATTGTTAAACACCTATACTATTTTATTTAGCACACTAGCTCAGTAAGCAGATCCAAAAGTGTATTACAGGCCAGGGCAGAGTTATCTCTCCATAGAGGTAAATAAAGCCAGCTATGAAAACAGTTTTCACCAAGACTGTATCACATATATCTCCACATAACAGACGTTTACATGCACAGTACCTTGAACAAAACAATTTGTTGGGAAAATGTGTTTGCAGTAGCCAACCAACAGCACGAACGTTTTAATACATAACTGCAGTGTTCAATATGCGCCGATTACGTTATTTTAACGCACCGTATGCGCCGCAGACGCTTTAAAACAGCGTAAGCGGCAGCATTAAACAAGCAAATCAACACAAACTTAATGCACATTTACGTTTACATCTCAGCTGCGAACAGCTACACTATAAACACTTATCAAACTAATATAATATATTTGTAGATATACTTCTGTTCCGTTCGTTTACGACGTGCTGTGCTTTACCTTACCGATACAGACAGCGTCGATCAGGTGGTTTCTGCGCAGGTACACCGGTACACAGGTACACCGGTACGGCAAGCAGGACGGTAACTTATTTTAAATCATTCCAATAAGCTTCCCGGTTTTCCAATATGGAAGATTTTCCATTGCACTGGGTGAAGTTAATGAAAGCGATTAAGCTGGGCACGATTGTATCCCATAGTGTGCATGACAGTCAAACAAGTGTTTGTTTATATATAGTAAAAACGACACATTTTGTGCTATAAATCCCAAGTTTTAATGATTTAAATTGTATAACTTGTATTAATCCTAACAAATATTGCTATTGTTATTCATTAATTTGGTATGGGCTATTTTAGGCACCCTAATGTCTATATTTGCAATCCAAACAACATCAACAAAATAAAGTTAAATGTACCATTGGCTTTTGAAGATATAAACATAATACCCATTTTTTGTATACTATGTACATGGATAATATTTGCTATGTACATTTTGTAATGTGTGCTTTGCCATGCTCATTTAACACATATATGTTTCTGTTACGCTGCTTAAAACAATAAAAACTGTAAAATATGCTACACAAACAAAATTGAATATGTATTTGTGTGTGTGTGTGTGTGTGTGTGTGTGTGTACTGCATTGGAATCTGAGATTTTAAAGGAACAGCACATGTATATTAAAGAAGTGAGTGGATATGTCTTCTCAGCGAGCAGAGCGTGTTGTCTCAGTGTTGTCTCTTCTTCTCTCAGGTGTGAACCATGGTGTCCAACAATAGAAAGTAATGAAAGAAATCAATAATCCTTTTTTAAAGACACATTATTGTTAAAACTTTTACATTTTTGCCTTTGTACATCAAGAACAAAGCACTGCCATTGGTTGTATTCACGGCATGCTATTTCCTGTCATTACCGCAACATGATTGTCATCACCACAATAAATCACCACCAAAGACATTCTCCAGACATCTGTTTACATCATGTTATGCTACACAAATTTTGTTCAAGGGCAAGATAGATAAAAGAGAACAGGTGTGGACTGCACTACTCTACAACCTTGATGTAAAGTTATTGAGGCAAGTCAGGTGGTGGACAAAAACAGACGAGAAGGATCTTGGCATTCAGCATCCACACAAGTCATTAATCTTGAGTTAACTCATCGTTTATACCCGCAAATGACTAGTTTTACGCCAACTCACTTGACCTTTCGCGAACACTCCAGTCATCAGGGGTTTAAATGTCACATCCACGCTGCTACAAAGGATCCAGCTGGAGATCAGCAGGGAACAGTCACCCTGACACGGACTCATACATCTGTATGTCAGCGTGATGTACACTGTCAGATAAAACCTGTGTTATAGATACAAATCTATATCAGTGTTTGTGCCTAACTGGATACTGTATATAATGAGTGAATACAACAACTATATGTCACTGTCCTTAGCATAACAGGCTTTAACCTTTTAAAGCCTGGCAAATGATGCATAAATAATTAAACAAATTACTTCTCTAAATACCTTGGCCTTCTGTTTTTGGTCAAACAAACAGATGCCTCAAACAATAGTACAGTCTGCCTTTTACATCATACCCACCCCTTCCAAAATCACTATTACTGTAAATTCAGTTTAAAAGGCATTTTTTATTCCTTAGCCCTTGACATTGCCTGTGGTTGTACCATGTGCTGTGTTTAACGTCAGTGGTCATTTTCTTGATAACTGTTTATTCATTGTATTTTTAATGGTTTTCTTATTTTATCTTTTTCAAATATTCTGGTTTAAATTTGCTTCAGGTCTGTACAGCACTTTGTGTCAACTTCTGTTGCTTTAAAGAGCTTTATAAATAAGCATGACTTAACAGATGCAATCTGTTTATATGTTTGGAGGAAATCGGCCTACGAATGTCTCAGTCATTTGTTCTCATTAAACCACAAGCAGAAAGTACATTGAACATTGAAAATGTTACATATAACCAAATACAAATTTGCCACTAACTTTGTGTTGCTCTTTTGTTCTTTATTTCCTTCTAGAATCACTGACACTGTTTTGCTGTCATTAACAATGTAAGAGCACACACACACACACTCGAGTTAATTCTCTTTTCTTCTAGTCTTTTCTCTCTGAGGCAGCAGGGCATCTAAACCCACTGTGCTGGAACAGCAGTCTGACCGCGGTCACGCCCAAGGGAAGCGTCGATGGCACGGAACCATCTCTCGCTGCACACCTGTCATGTGTTTCTCACCACTGGAGAGAAAGAGACAGAGAGAGGGAAAAAAACTGATAGCCTGGGCAGAAATTGTTTGGAGAAGTATTCCTGGATTTAATATCATAACTAAAGATGGAATGCCAAAGATGCCAAACAATTATAATTTAAACTTCAAAAAACCATCCAAATTGAATATGCATATTTCTAAAAAAAAATGTTTTAATATGCATTTAACACTTGCAGTTTTACTTCTGGAAACATGGACCAAATATCCACCTTGTATTTATTTTGACTATGAAATGCCCTTTAGAACAATAATGTCACATTGATATGCCCTGTACAATTGCTTGTGCAATTTATAAATGTTTATCATTTATTAAAAATCATTTTGTTTGTTTCTGTGATCAGAGCCGTATTTATCTGACACCAAAACAATGTGGGTCTTAACAATACTTAACACTACTGACAGCGAGGACAGTTTAGTAGAGATGATTTTATTGTTGCCTCAGTTCACTAACTGAGGTCCAAAAATTCAATGATAAAAACGTCAAGAACTTGTTAGCAGGTGCTGTTCAAAAACTTTTTATTACAATATCAACTTTAATTAAAAAAGTGTCAACTTTTAGTTTGTAACACCACAAAATTTAAAGTAACATATTGCGATAATAAAACAAGCAATATTACCCGAGGGGGTTATATTATTAATTTAGCAGAAAATGGCATAGTTGAGTTTGTTTTAAGTTTCACAAGGGTCCATTAAGCAACGTTCCTACATTTATAGTCTGTTGTAAGTTAAACTAAAATGACAAATTAAATGACTGCATTATTTGAACTGTACAACTCATTAATTCTTAGCAAGGTTAATCACCTGTTGTTAAACGCATGGCTTTCAGAGCTTTAAAACAGAAACCTGAAAACAACGTTACTGTAACCAATGACATAGACAATGACAATCATCTATGGATAGCGTATGGAAAAAGCACAGGGATAATTTTTTGTTGACTTTCCCAACATCACGCTTGTGTTGTCTGCATGCCAACAACAATCAGAGGGTTAAAAATTAAATGGTGGAAAATGGAATTGCAAATGCAATATTTCTGCTAGAGGATCATTATGAATTAAAGATCAGAGAATTATTCTGTGTTATGAAGGCTTGTATGTGTTTTATTTGAGTCCCTGTACGTGTTAGGATGGTTGTGAGTGTGTGTGGGGGGGATACTGAATACTGCTTCTATATATGTTAAGGATTATTGTGGTGGATACAAAAGCTGTCACAAATAGTGTAACTAAAAATAGGGATTTTACTCAACAATGAAACAATAACTTTCATAATATAGCATGTTTTCTAAAAACAGAATATGTTTTCTCTCTCAAATAGCCAAGCAAATTAAGTGGTCAAAACTATTTCAATTAGGTGGTTTAAAAACAATTTGTTGCAGTAAAATTGTTGTTTACAAATACTGTTGTTTACTCTGCTGTCTTTAGTTTAGTTTAATTTTACATCATTTTTTTTTTTAGTTTAGTAGCTTGTAGTTTAACTTTTGTCTCCTTAAATGGTAGCTAGACTGTGGGGAGTTACTTTAAATAACCATATAAGTAGCTTGTAGCCCAGGAGGGTAACACTTCATAGAAGCCTCTCTAGCACTGAATCACCCTGTCAGTGGGAATCAACCAGGGAGAAAAATGTAATGTATCGATGCACAGTCAAATTCAGAGACAGAAAATGTCTGAGAGAGAAGTGGAAGCCATGTTTTTTCAGTCTAAAGATCTCTGGAATAAAGAAAGACAGAGCTACAGAATAAAAGAGAGAAATTGCCATGTATTCCCCAGAGGACCTGTAGAGAGAGGTATTATTTAAAGTGGATAATACAAAGGGTCATGTGAACAGCTGAGTATGTATGATGCATATAAATGTACCATCTAAGGGCTCTTAGCATGAGAACATACTAATATGCAACATATTATAGCTAACAAGGACTGTCACAGCTGTAGCTAGACATATAAACTTAGCTACCTAAAGCAACAGGGAGCTTTACTGAATAGAACTGAATGTGATTACAGCTGTGATTTGACCATTGGCATGAAATATGATGTTCAGTACAAATAACGCATTTGCAATGTGATTTTGCACTTCTATAAATAAGATGTTAATATTAATTACTTGTTTCAGACAAAACTGCTATATTTACAGACAACTCACGTATTCTGGTTTTGGAAGGCTGCCAATCACATCAGAGGACTCAACCAAACTGTTATACAAGCTTATATATCAACAGACAACATGTATTTATACCAAATGGGTAACTGAAGCCCCACTCCAGTGTAAAAGAACTTATTCCCTGCTGTTTATACAAAAAACATCCCTCACAAAGACGCAGAATTAATTATTTGTCAGCTGGTTGTTCATGTAGTTAGAGGAAGCAAATTATTCCATTTACTCCCATACTATTTCCATATTCCCATTTAATTGGAAGAGAAATCCTTTCAAAGTGGCTGATGTCATTGAAAAGGAACTAGATAAACAGATGAATAACACCATTAAACACATGAGATGACACAAGCTGAAGTCCTTCTTGTTTAAACAAGCTCTTATCTGAGACCAGATATATGTGCTCATATTACACAGCTTTAATATGCAAATCTCAAATATATACCTTTTAAGTTCAGCTCTGTTTTTTTCCTGCATTGAAATAAAGGTTAAACGAGAGAACAAAGAACGCCGGCAATTCTTACCAGCGACGAGCGATTTGTTCCATCCCTCATAGATTTTTCAGGAAAACAGTCAAAGACAAATGGCGTAGATTCAACATGAAACAAAACAGACATACGCGCTATTTTACAAGATAGAGTGAATTACTGCACCTTCATATCAACAGATAAAGATACTACAAAAATCACATCTATCTGTCACTTTCCACAGAGTCACAACAGATGTCGAAACATCCATCAACGTCATTTAAAAAGTTGCCCAGGTGTATTGCACCTTTTGTGCCAACAGCCTAGCAGTCAGCAGTTTTAGTCTTTGAAGTGTGGGAGCATATTGTTTACTGTCATTTGCATCCAAATAATTACCCCATCAGGACAACGGGAACAATATCACAGCCTGGTTTAATTATTCTCTGTCGAGCCCAACTCCAGAATTTAAATTGCAGATTTTGGACTCCCTAGTTTCTGACTATGGAGAGCGCTGACATCCATTAAGTTTACATTACACACTTTTACAGTCTTCTGCCTATTCTCAAAAGTCAACTTCTGTTTGATACGACAGGCCGATTCTACCGTAATTTTCAAAAATAAACACAAACATTTTGTTTTCAGGGAACTTAAGTGTTTTCCATTTCTGTTTTATACACATAATCATCTGTAATTCCCTCATTTGTCTTCATGAAATAATCAGCATTTGCAGTAGTTTGCTGTCTGTGTGCTCTGTGCAGTCACATCTTCAGCTGCGGCACTTTTGGGTGTTTTCAGTGTTTGTTTAATTATATAGAAATGTCTGTTTGCAACGGTCGATATGGGAATAGTTTTCTATTGGGTTTTTATACTCTGATTTTGTATTCAGAGTCATGTAGTATGTGCTTCTCCACAGTGTCCTCCTATGTCTCAGAGCAGCAGCCAATCACAGGATTGTAGTGCTGAAACAGAACTAAACCAAATGCTCAAAAGGCCAGTGAGGCATTAACAGGCCAAATTACTTTATGCTAAACATTGACTCTGTTCCAAAATCTGTAATGGAACCTCACAACTGAACAGGGACATTTACATAGGCAGCAGTGCTGGTTTAAAAACAGTGTGATGCTCTAATGAACATACAAATACATAGTATACACAACAATTAATGGTTTCCAGGCAACAGGAAATATAGCTGTAATACAGTGAAGTTTGTTATGTACATTTATTTACATGCATTTTAAATGAAAGCAAATCAATATTTTTTATCTAACAGTATAACTGCATAACCATTATGGATAAAAACTCAAATCCCTCAAGATGTTATTCAGTAACAAAGTAAATATAACACTGAACATAAAAAAGATAGGTACCAAAAAGTAAATCAGTATTGTGCAGGAGTGATATAATAACCTCAAAAACATGATGATTTCCTTTTACTTTCCTACCCTGAGTAAAGCACTGTTCAGCTATCAAAGAAACATTTGCCAATGTGAGAACCAAAACACTGGAGAAAATAAAAATAAATATAATAAAACCTGCAGATATATAATATTAGCTTAAACAGCATTAGAAGCGTCTTTGAATCTCCTATATTGTATAAAAACAATTGTAACTACACCTGAATGTAACATGTATCTGGAAACACAAAGAAGTGGCAATTAATTGCATGTGCAAAACACAAGTCAGTCTGAGAGAATAAATTCATCAATAAATGCACAGAATCTGTTGAATATGTTCTTTTAACTCATATCAATAAGCAGCTACACAACCAGATGTAGTTGTTATAGTTTTATATTGCATAGTCTCATACACACATCTTGTGCTGATAAACCATGATGACGTGAACAACACAGTGTGACATATACGTCACATCACAGATACAGAAATCCAGTCCACATTGATAAAGAATGTTCACCCTCACCACAGCACAGAGACACTCTTCCATTCCCACAGAGGAAAAGTGAGATCTTTACGCCCTACAACACTTTAGAACTCAACTACAAATTCCCACTGTGAGGATACAACAGCAGTCAGGGGCAAACAGCTGAGTGACAGCAACCAGAATAGACTGAACCAAACAGTGATTTATTTTCTGTGCAAATGGTGGTAGAGATGTGTAGAGAAACAGCATTTACAATGGATGACAGGTCAAAATAAACAAGTACGCTACAATTCTCTTTCCTCAGCATATATACATATACTGTGTGTGTGTGTGTGT
>JBAJNP010005965.1:6256-27134 GCA_036877545.1 Yasuhikotakia modesta
CACTCTGGCCAATCAAAATCAATCATGGGGACGAGAAGAACGTGTGTGTGGAGGGATTAGAAAGGCAACTGAAAAAATGTAAGAAAGATGGATGAAAAGTAGAAACGAGCAGAAAGAAGAAAACGTGAGATAAGAAGGAAGATGAAAGGACTGAGAGCAAAAGAAAAAATAAGCAACTTTTAAAAGAAGTGGGTGCAAGCAAAACACACTGAGAGAGTGAACGAGAGAAAGGGAGTTTAAATGACAAAAAAAGATGAAAGACAGTCGAAGTTGAAGCCTGAGATTAAGAAATGAAAGAGATACAAGAAAAGGAAAAGTTTTAAGGAATAGTCCTCCAAAATTGTCGAATTTGTCAGCAGTAGTTCACTGTTGTGTGTCACAAAAGTATTCACAGAATTGTTTTTGTGAATTTTAAACGCGATGAACTTCAAAATGCAGAAGTATGAAGAAATTACTTCAGTGCAGTAAACGCTGTACTTCAATCTTCCCCCAGTCCTGTCGTCTGTCTTTGTGAGGGCCAGACTAGAGCTGACATTAAAAATCCTGACACAAGCCTCCAGCTATCGCACACGACTGATCTGGACATGAGGGAAAGTAAATGATAAGAGAATTTCTCTTGCTAGGTGTTCAGTCTCTTTAAAGCATGAAGCTGAGTGGAAAATGTGAAAGTTTCACAAAAAGTAAAAAGGATTTGGGAATGAAGAGATGAGAATGGAGATTAAATGCACGGAGGATAATGTGTCGTGTTGAACATGAAACAGGTGCTTGTAGTCAGAATCAACATTAGAGAGAGAGAACAGGCAAGACGAACAAAAACCAGCAGTCAGGAAGAAAAATCAGGCCAGGTCTCACGCAGGGAACTTTTGGCAGTGACGGTTGTGTGGGCATCAGCGCCACTGACTGAGTTACTGAACAAATCAGTAGAGTTACTGGAACTGAAATCTCACATTGATGTAGAATCCCACAGCGCAGCAATTTTCTTCTGTCTGCTGCATATTAATTCTGTGAATCTTTACGAAAGAACATAAAATTTATGACTCACACACCAGAAATTCACAGAAGTTTATTCTCTTTAACCATAAACCACACACACACACACACACACATACACACACACACAGTCCTACACTTTCCTACACCTCTCACTTTGAGATTACAACTTACACCTCCACACACAAAACTGAGACATTAGTCAGAAATGCGTCTGTTGAAAGTTCCTACAGACCCAGCTAACAATTTTATGTTGGAAGAATGTTTTCCTAACGTTGTCATTGGGTAACCAAAGCATTAGAAATGTTATTTTGAAGGTGTTGGAAACGTTGTTGAATTAACAGTATCATTAAATTATAAATGCAATACATTTTTTAATTCTGTAACATTTTTAAAATGTTCCACGAACAACAAAAATACTGTTTTTCATATGATACATGTAATGTTAAAATATGTTCTACTAACATTACTGCAATTTTTACTTTGTAGGAAGATCTTTAGCCAACATTTTGCTAACGTTCCCCTTTAGCAGCGGAGTGACACAACATCCGAACCTTTGAGAAGCGCTTCATCTTAGCGCAGCACAAACCATCAGACAGCGTGTCAGAAACCTGCTGCTGTGTTCGGCAGGCAGTGTAGGGCTTGACACAGAACACCATTATGTTTCTGAGAAACGGCTTTTGTCATCAGGCTGCGTTCTGTACTGAACAATTCCAGTCAATAGGTTTAATGTCACATAAATCATTATCAGTCTAACTAATCAATGCCAGATACATAGATCATCATATGATCAAATGCATTTAATATTCCGTCCTAAATGTAAAGTTGCCCTTTATAGGCCCAAAGGACAAAAGGATTTGCTGATTTAAATAATGGCTGTTATGTGTGTGTTAAATGGTGGAGATACTGACAGCAATGACAACACTGATGGAGACGACTGCCTGACAGCACTGGGTCATGTGACCCATCCACAGGATGTTCTGTAGGACTTGAAAGCTGGTTTTCTTCTCTTGCTGTAATATAAATTTTAAAATAGATTCAATGCAAATGTCATTGTCTGGTGAGGCTTGTGAGATGCATGTTGGAAACGTAAAAAAACGTGTTAGATGATGAGAAGATGAGAGGGAGTGTGTGAGTGTATTCCATGCATGCTACAAATAATTCAGACTATTTCAGACACAGCCTATGTGTGTGTGTGAGTGTGTGCAATTTAGGGATCTATCATGTCCTCTGCCCCTTTCCAGGTGTTTTCACAGTCCTTCACTGCATCTTTTGCTATCTACACTGTGGCCAGCGGGTAGGTAGACTGAGGTCTCGTTCTGCATGGCCTGTACTGGGCATGTGCACTATCAATAACAACCAAACAGTGCAGAGGTCCCTCTTGTTTGTACATCCATCCAGAGTTATTCATCAGGCATTGATTCTTCAAACGTTCTGAAAGGTTCTGCAGTTGACGGCTCTCCGGCGGGTGAAATCTCTCCACTAACCTGCGCTGCACTGAATGTACTGAATGCTCTGGCAGGGATTCGCTGTTTTGTGTCTGTGGTTCTAAAACGGCAGTGAAAATGTCTCAAAGCCCATTTGCTTGTTTCTGCTGAATTCACCGATCATTTAACTGTAGCTGAGACTTCATTGCATGATTAGACCCCTGGCCTTGACTATTTTTATATTTTCTTTTGTTTTGTATGATCTCTGCATCGTGCGTCGTGCTGTTTGTACGAGCTCCTTAAATAACCCTGACAGATATCTATCGTTTAGCACTACAGATGTGTGCACGTCAATGTTTGTTTGTTTTGTCTGCATGTTTTAGAGAAATTGTGGACCTCACGCCACCGGAAGAGGACACGTCTGTTCTTCAGTATGCAGCGTGGGGGCCTCAAGGAAACCAGCTGGTGAGGATGCGGCCTTCATCTGTCTCTGTCTCTAACTGTATTACTGCTAGTAGGCGTAGCAAGAATGCTTCGAATTAAGTATTAGGCTACGTTCACGGTGGAATAACAGCTCACTCCTAGCTAAATACTGCAGCATATGCTGCCTACTGATGTTCAAAATAGGAAGGGAAACTTTTCACAATATTTCAGACTATAAATTGCATGTTTAATGCCAGTGAGGGGTGTCTACTTGGAAATAAAAATGTATTCATGTAACATTTATGTAACATTTCATGTAACAATCCAACTTATGTAACATTTATGTCATGTTGGCTGTGCAATCGATCAGGTCAAGATTAGCAAAAACGGCTGTTGATAGTACTTTACATTAGACCATCACCATGGAAACAGACGTAGAGAGCATTGCATTGTGGGATACAGCTTTCTTTTGAATCCATGTATGGTTCTGTGCAAACCAAAATGCAGACACGGCGCACACAGTATGCATGCTAACCCTCAGCAATACTTGCGCTAGCATGCTTTTCCAAACGTGTCTCTAGTTAACAGAAGCAGCGCATGTTGAGCCCTTCGTTTAATTAGCAGTTTGTATTCATGAGATTAGCTGCAAGTATCGGCGCAGGTTTCTTTAAACTGAAGATGTTGGCGCTGTAAATATGCAGCCAGTCCCTTGTGTTCTAATATCTCTGTAAGTATCTTGGATTATGGCTCCATCTGTCCATATTAATGTTGTTTTGGTGTCTGTTAACACAAGGTCTATGTTTTCGAGAACGACATCTACTACAAACCAGATGTTTTCAGCAAGGCGATGCGTCTGACGACCGCCGGCAGAAGTGGGCTGGTGGTTAATGGACTGTCTGATTGGACCTACGAGGGTCAGTAAATGTAAATTTGCCCCAGTCCGCTGCAGTCACTCACTGTAATGATTCAATATTTTGTGTTGCTTGGAGACATTTGTGACAACCCACTTAAAACACTTACGCAAAGATTATTATCTCGTATGGCTTCATAAATACGTGATGAGAAAGAGAATTTAGATTTATGGTAATTGGCGCAGGTCAGCGGTGCTCTATGTGTACATTCATTGACCTCATTAAAATTTCATTTTTTATTAAAATTTGTGATGCTGTAGAGGAGATTCTGCTGAAATATCCCGCGTTCTGGTGGGCCAAAGATGGGGCTCGCCTCGCATATCTCTCCATTAACAACTCGGCCACACCTTTTATGGAAATACCTCACTTCCTGGGTGGAATCTATCCCACAAATGTCCTGTATCCTTATCCGAAGGTAAAAACAAATGGAAAAACAGCACAAATTATTTTGCTATAGTTTGATGGTGTTTAAAACAGCTCTAAACAGAGGGCAGGATCTTACGCTTTCAAAGCTAGCTCTTCGTAACTAGCATCTCCGAAACTGCCTCTCCAACCTATAATTGCTACGACCGGATCATTCAGTTTGTCACATCAGAACCTATTCAGTCCAGTATGTGTCTGAATAATTCAGGAATAAACTGGGTCATTTATGAAAGAAAGTCACATGGATTTGGAACCACATATTGAAGTAAATAATGAACATTTTTCATGGCACGTCTTGCATATTTAAATGTGGAGACTTTAGGGGAAAAAGTTTAAAACTCATGATCAATAATATATGCAGAAATATGAGGTACTTACAGACTGCAGAGGGATTTGGTTTCTGATATGATGATGGTGAAAATGTTTCTTTCTCACAGGCAGGTTCCAGGATTCCATCAGCGAGTCTGTTTGTGGTGAATTTATACGGTCCAACACACACGCTAGAAATGATGCCTCCGGACTCCCACAACAACAGGTGAAGTTTACCTTTCACTGCAGCGTCTGCAGTCGTGCATGACCCCCGCACAGGAATTTTTAATTTGCTTATCGAAAACAAACCTGAGAAAAGTCATAGTAGTAGAATATTCTTATAGGGCAGCTTTCTCTGTACGGGTGACATCGCTGCAAAATGTTGTTTCTAGGCAACAAACACATTAAAGCAATTCCTCATAATATTCTAATTATTTATAAGACTGTAAAGGTTTTAAAATGAAGTTTGCGCCCAAGCAAATGTGAAGCGTTTAGTTTGATTGGTGAGAATAATTGCTTTTCTGGGGGCAAGAATTAAAAATGTAAAGTATAAAAATGTATGTTTATTTAAACTGACCCCAAAATCAGTGTTAACCCTTTAATTGCCATCTTATGTTTTTATCAGATTGATTTTGTTTAATTGGTTTTGTTGGATTTTTTTTTTTTTCATTTTCTTGGTCAAAGATTTGTGGCTCCAAGATTTCCCAGAATGCTTTGCACACATTCTCGCTGAATTATAGCCCAGAGTCTTTTTCACTTTCTCTGCGTGAGCTTTACACATTCAGATGGAAATATTGCCCATTCTTTAGCGCAAAGAGCCACGAAACAGCTCTTCCAGATTAAATGCAGCCAGACGGCAGTTTGTAGACCTTGCTGCAGAATTTCAATTGAATCTGCGCTGTGCGTTTCCACAACTCCAGCTCTCCATATTTAAGGCATCCCTCATGGCTGTTGTTTTCCTGGGCGCTCCGGCTTTTTGTCCCACCGGAAAATGAATCCTTACTCTAAACATAGATCTTGCGCTGACGCAGAAAATTTGATGACAACAAACAAATTTCCTGCTGAATTTTTTTCCCCAGAGTTTGATTTTATTAAAGTGTGATTTTACCAGCATCATCCCTCGAGATAAAATTTACAAGAAAGATCCAGCCAAAATAGCAGCATTAAAGATTACAATAAAAACATAAATATAACGGAAGGAACAAAAGTACAAAAAACGAATTTGGTAAAAGAAAAATGATGTTATTAAAAGAAACCTCACAGATCTCTAGGAAAATTTAAGATAAACTGATACATGAAAAGGTTCTGAAATGAAAAATGAGTCTCTCTATCTATCTATCTATCTATCTATCTATCTATCTATCTATCTATCTATCTATCTATCTATCTATCTATCTGTCTATCTCTCTCTCTCTCTCTCTCTCTCTGCAGGGAGAGCTACATCTCTATGGTGAGCTGGATCAGCAGTACCCGTCTGGCCATGCGATGGTTGAACCGGGTCCAGAACCATTCTGTGCTGTGTGTGTGTGAGGCCACAACAGGAGCCTGCTCAGAGGTCAGAGGTCACTTATTCATGCGGTGCGGCTGCTGGGGTCTTCATCCACACAGTGTGGATTGATTTCTCTCTCGCTTTTCCTGCTGCGCGGAAACGAGATGAATTTCCCGCTTCTTTTCTGTCAGATCAGCTTAATTTCCTCTCAGAAGCATGAAAGACTCGCTCAGCTTCACTTTTAAGCCTCGGCTCTGACGTGCAGCCTGCTTTAACTTTTAAAGGTCGCTTCCTGTTTGCGTATGCGCCTGTGGGTGATTGATTGAATGTGTTTAACAGCGATGCGACTACTGTGTTTGATTTTTAAATCCACCGCGAGAACCTATTGCCTCCAATTATTAAACTGTAGATGTGTACAGCTCTGATCCTGAGTGCTGATTGGTCAATACAGTGAATTGTAACTGTGGCTAAATACAACAGCCATGAAGCATCATCTGTTAACCTAGCTAGATAGTTCACCTAGCACATAGATTTACATTAATGCAATGAAATGCAGTTAACCTTAATATGTTTCATTATGTAGTAGCTGTTCATATTTAAGCATTTTCCAGATGGATTGTGATTATATTTGCAACGTACACTTTAAAGAATAAAGGCGTAAAAAGGTTTCTCTACAGCGATTGCCACAGGAGAACTATTTTGAGGAAAGAATTATTTCTTGCTTGCCTTTTTATAATATGTAAAAGCTTTTCCAATGCAAAGAACATTTTGTTCTGTGGAGGTTCTTCATGGAACCATACAGTCCACCAAAGAACCCTTTAGGAACCATTATTTTTAAGGGTTTAGCACAGCTTGTCTTACAATATTGATTAATTAAGCTTTAGTTAGAGCTTCTAACAGCCTGAAGACGACACCAGATGAACACGGACGCATCTGTGATGTCAGACAGAATGATGGATTGAGTTTATTTTGACCTCTCACTTTAATTAAAGAGTTAAACACATATTTTACTTCAAACATATGACATGTCTAATCCTTTGAAAATGTCTTTAATCTTCAGAAGCACCAAATGACGTTGAACTTTTGGGACCACCATCAGCGGCAGGTAAGTGTCTCTCTCTCTCTCTCTCTCTCTCTCTCTAGGGAGACATTTAATCAATTTTCAGACTGTTGTTCTCCTAAAGGCTGGAGACAGAAATGAATAGCATCAAACGCTGTCGTTTCTCATTGATCTGTTGCTGTATTGACGGGTTCTCATCCTACAGGAGGAACCGATGTTCACAGCAGATGGTTCTCAGTTTTACCTCATCTTACCTGCCAAGCAAGGCGCTCGCGGAGACTTCCTTCACCTCGCCAGCCTTTCTGCTCAGGTGAATTAAATCAATTCATGATCACCTGGTGCACAAAGAAACCAGATACAAATGAATTTTGTGATTTAAAACCTAAAGTACTGAGATTTAACCCTCCTATCATCTTCGGGGTCAATTTGACCCCATTTAATGTTTAATGTCTCTTAAGTTTTGGCTTGTTATTTAATGGTTATTTAGGTAGTAAACAAATAAACAAAGAACTTGACACACAAACTTGGGTAAAAATCATATTCTGGAGGTTTAAATTGCTGAGGTCTTTAAATTGAGGGTAAATTTAGGGTAATAGGAGGGTTAAAACAGCAGCCTGTAAGTTCTGCCTCTCTACTGCCACCTCTGTCCGAGACGGCCTTTAAATAACTTTCTCTGTTTGTCTGATGTCATCAAGTCCTCACTGCTATTGGTTGATGTCGACCAATAGGCATCTTTTAAGGCATTGTTGTAGCCATTGCACATATTTCTTTATTCATATATCTTTATTGTAACCCCCTCCTCTCCGGTCCTTATATAAGCTCTCCAATCTCTCACTCTTTCTTTCTTTCTCCCTCTTAGGCTTCATCTCCTTCTGTTTCTCCTCGCTTTCTGACATCAGGGAACTGGGATGTGACCTCACTGTGCGCCCTTGATGAGGAGAACCATAAAATGTAGGATGAGCTGATTTTATGAACGAGCCATTTAGCCTCACAAACAGTGTATCATAAAGCATCTTATCATCTTCCCAACGGCTTAATACAAGCAATTATAAAGTTATTTATGCCTTGAGATCACATTAAACCCACCGAATCACTCAAGACAGATCTTCATTAAAATTAATAGGATCATTTATTGTGGAGTTGGTGGTATAATGATGGTGTCGGTTTTGTTTCTGTATTATTCTCTAATTAAAGCCGCTTTAAAACGTCCCGTTAGATGATCATCTCACAGCAACAGCGGTCAATAGTTTGAACGCAACCACACGTGGCTCTAAGAACACGCTGATCTGTGTCTGTATATAAGATGGGCTCATAAATCAAACATTTGCATTTAATCTGTCTGCCCTTACACAATAAATGTAGTGTTTTGTCAAGCCTCGGTGGTTAAAGTTTGACGATCACTGTTGCACAAAACATGCAGATGAGCTTTTTGTCAATGCAGTTTAACCTTTAAGGGCACCGGTAAGAAACGCATGTTTATATTTAATGTTTACACCGAGGCGTCTCATGCAATAGATAATAGATGACAGTCGAAATCTTTGGCTGGTGATGTTGTGGAAACTTTGGCCACAGTTTCACCGTATTTCTGCAGGCGCCGCAAACTTTCTGCAGTTAGTTGCGGGAAACTATTTTCCGTGCAACAAATTTACGACACATTAACTTAAAATTTACGGCGAATAGTTTTTGCAAGAGCTGTGCAGAGAGAAATGATTTCATGTCAGCGACTTCCGTGCTCTGCATGTTTCACTGCCACAAAGCTACTTGTTATTCAGCTGTTTTAAGGTTTACTAACCGGGGATAAATTACTCGACTGCAAACAGTAACTCAACAGTCTGCATATGCGCCTGGAAGATTTTCTTAATGTGTATTTTGTACGACAGATATTTCCTGAGCACAGAGGAGTCTCAGCAGAACAGACACTTATACAGGTGAGTTGTGTCTCAGAGCAACACGTCCTTTCGGTTATAATTGAGTTTTTTATCATCGCTGTCTTGGCAATTCTGTGTCTCTCATGCTGTGACGCATATTTGCATCTAAATCAGCCCGACAGCTTTTGCACACCGTGTTGTGAGATGTTTTATATTCTCAATAAAGTTCCTGGAGTTTGAAAGTTCGTGTCCTTGTTACTGATGGTTTAAATTCGATGTATCTGTACAAACAATCACATCCCAGCTAACAAGTTTGGGTTTTAAAAACGTTTCCATCATAAGTAACAAAAACTTTAAGATGCCTATTCCAAAAGTTCTAAGGACTTTAGAAACATTCAGTTTTTGACATTGTAACGTTATTGCTTTGTTATGAGAACTAATGTTAAACAAATAATGTTCCACTAACAACAATATTGTTAAACAATGTTATAGTTACTGCAAGAATTTTTTGATAACTTTAAAATAACTTTTAGAGAACATTCTGAGAACGTTACCTATTGGTTGGGATTCCTCTGTCCTGTGTTGATGGATGGGGTGTAATTATTCACTAAATGCTGCCTAAATGAGTGCATGTCACAGTGAATGGGGTGAGATGTGTAGTGGGGACGTTTGTGAAAAGTTATGAAGTTTTCCCTTCTGGTGAGACACCAGTTCATTCATTTAACAGAGAGAGAGAAAGTGACACTGGTGGATTTAAAGGGTGTCGTCTCACCTTTCATTACTGCTTTAAGCCTTTTGCTCGGTCTCACCGGGCGACAAGAAATCACAGATTTTTATTGCAATGCTGCAAACAATCTGGAGAGAGTTCAGCGGCCCAGCATTAAACTTAAAGATGCAGATAATAAAAAACTCTAATAATTCACCAAAAAATGACATCCTCTGTGTCTTTTTGTGTATGTCAGTATTTCTTTCATTGTATTTGTAATGTGTGTGTGTGTGTGTGTGTGTGTGTGTGTGTGTGTGTGTGTGTGTGTGTGTGTGTGCATAATATCTTGTCTATTAGCGTTGAGCTGGGAGGAGTGTTTCATCGAGAGTGTCTCACCTGCAACCTGTTTGAACAATGTAACTTCTTCAAAGCAGACTTCAGCCCCAATCAGACATATTTTACTCTCCACTGCTTGGGTAAGCTCTCCAAACACACTTCAGCTAAAAGGTGAATGTTTATGTTCCCTTTTCTTCACTCTTCTCGTTTTGCCATCGTTCTGTCTTATTTTCACAGGTCCAGGAGTCCCAAGAGTGACTATTCACAGCACAAGTGACCCCTCCAGTGAGTGGGGTGTAGTTCTTGTCTCTTTAAGTGCTCGTCTCTTTTGTGGGGTCAGCCGTAGTGAGGGAACTAGTTTGCTGAGAGTGTTTTCCTGAAGTCCTAAACTGTTTTGCATAGTACAGAACTTGAGTTTTAGGTGCTTTGCTTTAGACTTATATAACGTTTAAATTCCGCAGTTCTGAAAGTGTTGAGTCTAAAGCGTTGAGGTTTTGTGTCAGACAGTAATTATGTTTGTTTACGCTTTCACAGCGTTCGTAGTGGTGGAAGACAACTCCGTCCTCGCCACGTCTCTGGAAACCAAGAAGTTTCCTGAGACAATTTTCCGGACGTTTTCCTCAGACAACAACGGTAAAGATTCTTTAAGTAACGCATCAAATTTCTCCCTCAGCATAAATTGATCTTAACCTCTTTAAAAAGCAACTGCATTTAAGAATCAATCAGATAATTGTTTTAGTTCGTCTAATTGGATCCAGCTGCAGGTGAGACCACTCACAGTTCCTTTGGGGGCAAAAAGACTATCAGCGAGAGTGAGTGTGTGTGTGGGTTTACTTAAACATATATTGAGGACAAATATGTACTCAAAAGTAAGCAAACCTTGACAAATTTGAAAAAAACCTAATTTTGGAGACATCCTCATTTGTAAATACAGTAAATACAGTAAGTTTTCTGTAAGAAATGCAGAATGTTTCAGTATTGATTATTGTGAGTTATGCTTATAGTGTTTGTAACTAGCTGTGCATGAAAACAATAGAAGTCCCCATGAATGATAAATGGGGAATGTCCCCATTTTGATAAATAAGTGTGTGTGTGCATTTGTGTGCCTGGTGTGTGTGTGTAAGGGGAGGTTTAGTACATGTTCACATCTGTGTATACATTCCCATGTATTTTTCATCAGTCCTGCTGAGAGTTTGTACTGTAAGTGTGTTTCAGCCCAGTAGACTCATGGGAACTCATTTGCCGGTGGTTAGAATATTGATGAGTCAGTACTCAGACTTTTGCGATTCGGTACGGCCGTCTGTTTGCTCTGTTATAACTGTCTTTGAATAATTATAGAGCTGGATTTGAAGATGTCTTTGCCCTCTGGGTACGAGGCAAACCTGCACCCTCTACTGATTATCATGTAAGTGTCTCCCTGCGCTTTATAAACAGCTGCAGCGTTTAAAGCGTTCCTGGAAGCAGCATTGCATTGATTTATATCGATATTCATTAATATTGTGTGTTTATTCTTGTGAAAACAAAACTGTGCTAAGTGACAACACAGATCTTTAAACCCTTTAGTTAAAATCTTTAAAGCTGCAATCAGTAAGTTTCTGAGACCAAAAATAAATGCAGCTTTAACTGAAATGCTTTAGCTGTACCATAGCTTGATATTTTCTTCAGGAATTGGTTAAATCTCTCCTGTCCCTCGCGGCATTTGATGGACCACATGATTTATGAATCTTCATTAATAAATAATAATTTAAATACTTGATTGAGATGCAATGAACGATCGGCTCCTTTACATATTTCTCCTCCATCTATCCAACCACACCTCATTCTTTCCACTGTCCGGCAGTGACGGTGTTCCGGACAGGCAGTCTGTAACGGAAGAGTTCACCCTGGGCTGGCCTGAGGTTTTGTCTAGTCTGCACGGGGTGGCGTTGGCCTGGATGGACAGCAGAACCAGAACCTCAGAGGGACAGAAGAGCAGCACTTTGGATCCTCGCAAACTGAGTTCCCTCCGCATCAAAGAACAGCTCGGGGTCATTGAGTGAGTCTTTCTCTGTTCTGTTGTTTTGAATGATTCTATTGTTTTGAATGAATGTCACAGTCATTTTGAAACAATGACTTCTTTTGGAAAATGCATTTTTACCTGTTTTATGTCACCTGTTCTCTATTTAAATACAATCTTTTAAAAGCCGTTTCTGTTGTAGTGGAGAGTTAATTTGTTGTTTACATTCATTAATAACCAAAAACGAGTGTCTAAATGAAACTATCATTGCAGGTGGTTAACACAGCTGCCCTACATTGACAGACGAAGAGTCGCCGTGTACGGGAAAGTACGGAATCTGCTCAGAATTTTTCCTGAAATCTGATTGGATGAGCTGTAGCTGTATACCAACATACAAACACTCGTGACCTCACATCAGTTCTGTTCTGATTTGTCAGTTTGCCAGTCATGAACAGCCGACAGCAGCGCTGACAGGCTAATGAATTGTTTATTAGAAGTGGTTGTTTAAACAAGGTCATACTTGTGCTTCAGTGTAAGTCGACTTTCAGCATCTGCCAAATGCATAATTATAATCATCTTCCTAAGAACAAACCCCTTACAGACTGTCAGGAAGTAGCAATTCTGTCATGTTGTGGTTTTGAACATGTAGTTAGAATCAGACTTTCAGCAGCAGAGATCTGATGTTTTGTGTTCGCAGGGGTTTGGAGGTTATTTAGGTCTGAAGATGTTGACAGCTGAAGATCAGATGTTCAGATGTGGTGCTGTGGTGTCTCCAGTCACAGACTTCAAACTCTACAGTGAGTGACACACATTTAGTGGCGTGTGTTCCTGGATTTGTTAAGTACAAAATATGAATGGAATAATACTGTATGAGATCTGCTTCAGATTGTTGAATATTACCTGAATATTAAAACTTTGTTCAGGTGCCACTTTCTCTGAGAGATTTCTGGGTCTTCCTGCAAAAGAGGAACATTCATACACGGTAGATTTATGAATTTTTCAGTCATTATGAAGCGTTATATTGTAGAGATGTTAATGTATTCACTGAGGAAATCACACATTGTGCTGTTTCTTTGCAGACGGCGTCGTTGTTGGATGACATTCACAAACTAAAAGATAAAAGTTTCCTCCTCATACACGGAACGGCAGATGGTCAGTTTATCACAGCTGAAAAATCTCTCAAATATACATCATTACAAAATTGTGTAGTTTTAAATGAATGTGTTTGTGTTCTAATCAGTTTGATCTTTAGTTCTGGCTTTATTTAGTTTAAGTATTTCTGAGCTCCCAAAATTAGTTTTAACTGATATTATATGTTTAAATATTTAACTGCTGAAATATTGAAACATTATTAAAATATTTCTGAGGGCTGTCAGTTTTTTTAAGTTTAATAAAAGCGAGTCATTAAGTTTAAAATGACAAATCTGTCGCTGTCAGAGACTAAATCTGTGCGTTTTGTAGTCAAGGAAATGTCAGTTTTTGTATTTTTATCTCTGTTGTGTTTGTCTGGTGTGTGTGTTTCATGAACTGTAACAGCACTTTCTCCTGTTGTGTGTGTTGGGCTGTAGCGCGGGTACATTTCCAGCACACCGCTGAACTGTTGAGTCGTCTGGTGAAGGTGGATGTGAACTACACCCTTCAGCTGTACCCGGATGAAGGCCACACCTTCAGCCAGGACCACAGCCTCCAGCACCTCCACCGAACCCTCGTTCATTACCTCCACGACTGCCTCAAACACGACCCCTTCCTGGAGGCCGAGGAGGAAGACGAGGAGGAGGAAGAGTAATCTCTTCAGTGCAGTCCTTGTACATCTAAGCACCAGTGTGTGATTTTGAGTCGTGTGATGTCACCGAGAGGAAGAGGAGCTCAAGGACCAAATCCACCAGCTGTTTATTATGAACACAGTTCTGAATTCGCTCAGACCAAGTGACTTCCTTTAAATGAACCAGAGGACAACAGGAAGTTGATAAATGAAGCACATACAAGTCATTCATTCAACGTCTTTTATCAGATTATGGGTAAAATTGGTATAAAATTGCTGTGGGCATGTTCTTCAGCCTTGGTGTCATAGCGCCACCTGGTGGTGAGGGATCTAGTGAAGAATACTGTGAAAGATTTGATTTGAACATATTCTTGAACCTGGTTCCTGATCTGCATGACAAACCGACTGCATGGTGCTGTTTAATGTTTCAAAATCTCTGTGCCAAACGCGACGAGACTTATAACCATGTGGATAAACGCGCGCGGTGCGCTTGGGCAGCGGACGTTTGGAGACGGAGCGCACAGGCTGTTCACAGTCTCCAGAGCAGCGCAGGCTGTCCGCCCTGCCAGGGTCCAGATTCAAAGCCACTGCATGCTGCTGATTCCGGATCAGTTATAAGCTGTGTGTGTGTATGTTTTCCACACCGTTACTGTATCAGACAAACAGGTCTTTCTTTCCCCAAAAACTTCATGTTTACAAACAAAACGTGCCAAATACTTTGTGACCAAACCTTTCCATGTTAAATGGTTGCTGTTAAATGTTTCCTTTCCTTGTTTCAGTATTTATAAGTGATATCACTGACCATATTGCCATAATGTTTGATATCACATTGGTTTAGTGTGATTTACAACCCATTCCAATGCTTTAAGAAAAGATTATGATACTACCATGTTAAAAAAAAGTATTGCAATGTCTCCAAACATGTTAATACCCTGGTACGTATTGGTGAAATATTACTTTTGAACTGATAAATGCAGGTTTGAGAACTCAGAAGTTTACAAGCTCAAACACAGTGAAATATCAGTCAAATGAAAAACTGTGTCACTAGATAAACATAATATTGCTTATTATTGTAAGAAAATGTTATCATGTTCTCATCTGCCTTCAGCTTTGTCATCCTCCAGTCAGATGTTTGTTTTATTAAACCTTTTGTGACATTCATGTATTGCTGAAGTGTTTGTATGTTAAAACAGTGTTGTGTACTAACATTGTGACATTGTGTTGTTGATCCAGGAGACTCCAGTCATGCCAGTATTATAGAAAACAACTCAGAAACCATGACATCAAACAGGACGTTTATTTTAGTAGTTTTACAAACTACTTGCAAAGTTTTCTTTAAAATAGTTGCACGGTGGGCTCTGATTTTTTTCAGTACCATCCATGTTAAAAGCTTGGGTGGTGTTGAAAACAATAAGGTGGTACAATTTTTACACTAAAGAACACAAAACATTCAAGTATAATTGGGTTTAATTCAAGTACATTTTGTTTCTATAGAGCTTTTATCACTATATTATATAGACCTTATATCAGTCCATTTAACAGTAAAATGTCAAGAATTTTTTTCAGAAATTAAACATTTGAAGAAACTTTAGTTAACACGTTTAAATGTTAAACTGTCCTGCCAGGAAACAAATAGTCAGTAATTATTAAAATATCATTCATTCAACTTTCATTCAATTCAATTTCCCGAGTCACGTGTTTTGATGGCGATTTCAGACAGGCACTGCGAACGACACCTACGGGCGAACGTCTACGTATCTGTTGAGCCAATCAAATCAAAACGCGATGTCTCCGTTCACCAATCAAATCCAGCATACGGCATTCTAACCAATCACCACGCGCCTCGCCGTTCCGTCCTCACCAGGCCCCGTGGCTCAAGCCGCGCCTACAACAGGGCCAGAGTCCCGTTTCAACCTTCAGTGCGTTCGCGGGATCAGAGGGGCACCTTCACACGGGGGTCGATAAACGAGCAGTTCTCGTGTTTTAACCCACATCCAGGAACGATGTCTTTGCTCTCCATCAGCCGACTGGCCCCACGGCTGCTCGGTTCAAAGGTGGGACGCTTTCATTGTCACCGAGACGGGCTGCTAACCGGTTAGCTTGTGTTAGCATAGTTCATGTAACTGACTGACAGTCTGTTTCCCTGAACTACAAAATAAACACCCTCAGTTTTACTTAACAGCTGTTTTCTGACATCAGGCATCGGTGGGTTTAATGTGTCATTGGCTCGTCCTTATAACGTGTGTTTGCATGTAGGTTTCTGTATTAAAACCCATTGAATTGTGTTTGTGAACATCAGTTTTGTTCAGTCGTCTGTACTGCCCCAAATGCTCTTCAGATGGGCAGCTGACCAAGTTTTAAGCCACAGACGATGGGTAAAAACTGTTCTGTGATGTTAGCTTTTGTTTTTATTTGTGTATGTTTTGGTATTTTTAAGCAGCTGACAGATTGTTGTAGGTTTGTAGTTTACTATACTGTTATATAAAGACTAGTTAGTGTGTAACATTAACAGTAGTTATTTCCTGGAGATGGTTGTGTGTGTGTGTGTGTGTGTGTGTGTGTGTGTGTGTGTGTGTGTGTGTGTTAATCAGAAAACAGGAAGAGACTTGACTATTGTTAGATTTGGTGATTTCCACAGTTGCACACCAAAGAAATAATGTTCTCTTATGATGCTGCTTGAATTGTAGTTTGTAGTTGACTGGTGAGTTTAACATCTGACTTAAAGGTGAACTACTATAAAACTAGTTGGATCAAACGTGTCCGACTGCTTAAAAGGTCACTCATACCTGCTGTGTCTTATCCTTAAACCTCACAATCGATCCACTCATGTGACTGCACAGCTGTAGTGTTACTACAGAGATAAGGCCATTGCCACGCTGTCTGAATGACTGTATCGTAATTTAGGTTGCAGAGCTGTTGCCCTGAGTTATGTCCCAGATGACCTTTGTACACCATGGAGTGTTTCTTAGTTTCTCACTATTGGTGTTTTTGCAGTTATGTAATCTGGTGTTGAGTTCATAGGGTGACGTGTTCAGTACTTTATTTCCGTAATAACCTTCCTTACTCGATAACGTGTTGGACAGTGTTCAGGTTTAAACTGTTGCCTGCTTTAAGACTTGTTAACACTTAAGGGCACTAAGTAGATGGCATAGCATATGCTTAGAACTTTTACACTACATTTATGCATTTGGCAGATTCAGCTCACAACTCAGAAAACTCAACACGCACACAAACCTTTGTCTCGTGTCCACCCAGGGTTTGTCTTAAAATCTATCTATGCATTATTTGTAGTGACCCCTGCTAACACGCTGACCCTTGGGTCTGCTCTGTATAGAACAGGAGTCTATTTTGGAGCATACACAGTCAGAAATGAGTCAAAGGTTACCAGCTGGGCTGTAACCCCTGACAGGGTCCATCCTACACCCTCCTAACAGCTTAAATGGGTATTCAAACGTTAAATGCAAAGACTGAGGTGGAAACATTGCTGAGCGCTGTGAGTGTTCTTGGTTATAGATTTTGTGTCTTTGTTTTCCCCCAATGTACAGATTCTTTCTTGTAACCCTGATTAACACAAATAGACGACTAGAAGAAATCGGTATGTTGTTTTCCAGAGAATAAATAATACCTTGTGTTTGTGTTATCAAAACATCACTGTGTTTGTGGAAACACTCTGTCCGTCTTGAGCTCAAACAGCGTCGGGAGTTATTTTTAATTTAGCAGAAATTACACATTTGATGTTCTGGTGTTAAGGAGGAGAAGGGATCTTCTATTGAGGATGGAGGGTCTAACCTGACAGCTATGGCAGTTGATCAATAAACTCTTCACACAATTACCTCAGTTGCTCCTGCGGACCAGACCTTTAAAGAGAAAGTATTATCAGAAGAACATCTGAGCACAGGATGTTTGACAGATGAAGATAAAACGCTTCCTGTCCACTCAGCCATTAAAATGTTGACAGGAAAAGTTAACCGAAGGTGCTGCTTGGTTGGGCCTGTAGCTAAAGCCAGAAGAAAATGTTGTGATTGGTCTAGATGTCTGTAATTCAAACCTGCAGAAATGGTTACCCTGGCAGCCGCTGCATTTTGCATCATTCAAGCATAACCGCAGCTTTTCAAGCAGCAAATGCGTGTTGTGTTTTCATTAGTCCAGGTTATAATCATTATAATAATTAATTTAACTTTCTCTTACTAACTTCTACCTTCATTTCCTCTTTCAGAATGCAGCATGCGTCCTCGTCGCAGCCAGACACGTCAGCGCATCGACGGTTCGTATCGCATTAGCTTGGGAAAAACACACCGTTGCCATTTTCTCACTGTTGCTGATACCCAGAACCGGAATTGTGTTTGTTTGAACTCTGACCTTGTTTTCCATGATCTTTTGCAGAATTTGAAAGACGTACTGGCCGACCTCATTCCCAAAGAACAGACCCGGATCAAGAACTTCAGACAGCAGCACGGCAAAACCAACATCGGTCAGGTCACCGTGGACATGGTGAGAAACGTCACGGCTATCCGTGATGCTAAAGTATACAGTACAGCTGCACAGGGTGTTTATTATAATGTATGATACAGAGGCCTGTGAGACGTAGGGCTGGTGGGGGCTTGGAAACAGATAGAGGCATCTTCCTAATATTTGTGTGTTTTGTTGTGTTGAACAGGTCTATGGAGGAATGCGAGGCATGAAGGGTTTAGTGTATGAGACCTCCGTACTGGACCCCGATGAGGTGTGTATACATCACACACACACACGTTCTGACAAGATACCTGCATCTCTTTATGTGCACACACTAAAATTAGCCCTTGGATAAATAAACATGACATCAGCAGTTGCCCTACTAACCTCTGAGCAGCGCTTCACTGATGGACACCGCAGAGCTGAATGTTAACTTATGTTAACAAACACTGTTATGTTAACAAACAATGTTAACAAACACGCAGACCGACGCATTCATGTTTATCGATGGCATCTTTAGGGCATCCGTTTCCGTGGTTACAGCATTCCAGAATGTCAGCAGCTGTTGCCCAAAGCTGCAGGGGGGGAGGAGCCTCTGCCGGAGGGTCTGTTCTGGCTGCTGATCACAGGACAGGTGCCCACAGAGGAGCAGGTGAAGTGAAACGTACCTACCGTTCATATTTAATACAGGAGCGCTTACAGTACTGCACTTAAAGGAGCAGTACACCCCAAAATACAACGTATTCCATTTACTCACCAAACCTTTGTGATTATGGAACACAAAAGAAGATATTCTGAGAAATGTCTTAATGCGGTTTTGTGTTCAAACGATGGAGGTCAGCAGGTTTTACTGCTGTTTGGTTACAGACATACTTCAGATTTTCTTCTTCTGTGTTTCTCAGAAACAAAAAAGTCAAACAGGTTTGGAATGACCTGAGGGTGAGTAAATGTGAGATTGTTTTTGGGTGAACTGTTGCTTTAACCAAACAGGCATGGAGAAACATGTCTAAAAAATAGCCTTTGACGGCTATTTTGCAAATGACTCACAATAGAATTGAATCTTTCCATCTCTTTATATCAGAAAGGGTTTGCAGTGATCTGATCTGTGTCTTGCGTGTGTTCAGGTGGGCTGGTTGTCTAAGGAGTGGGCGAAGCGCGCGGCTCTTCCCTCTCACGTGGTCACCATGCTGGACAACTTTCCCACCAACCTGCACCCTATGTCCCAGTTCAGCGCCGCCATCACGGCCCTGAACAGCGAGAGCAGCTTCGCACGGGCGTATTCTGAAGGGGTTAACAAAGCCAAGTACTGGGAGGTGAGTCTGCGGACAGGGGCGTGGCCAAACGGTTCCCTTTCTGAAAAAGGACGGCTAAGTGTGATTTAATCGCTTCTCTGTGCAGTTTGTGTATGAAGATTCCATGGATTTGATCGCCAAGCTCCCCTGCGTGGCAGCTAAGATCTACAGGAACCTGTATCGCGAGGGCAGCAGCATCGGCGCCATCGACTCCAACCTGGACTGGTCCCATAATTTCACCAACATGCTGGGCTACAGCGAGCAACAGTTTACAGAACTAATGAGACTGTATCTCACAATTCACAGGTGAAACTCAACATCTCACTGGTCAGAAACCCTTCCTCTGCTCTTGTGTGTGGAGAATTTGGTTTTAGGTGGTCAGGTTGGAATTTTAACCTTCTCAGAAATTTCTGTGGTATGTTCCACAAAGGTTTAAGAATGTTCTGTCTGTAACCTCTGGAAAAAAACACATTAGTGAAGGTTAGAGGTTAGAGAACGTTGGTTCTCTGTTTGGAAAACTCTCAGAACATCCGGGTAGAGAATCCATTCTGCTCCTAAATGGTTTATTTGTAGTTTGACTGGAAACACTCAGGCAATCAGTCAGTGTTATTTACCTGTGACCTTTATCAGGTTGAATAACCGCTGCATGTTTGTTTTCTCTGCAGTGACCACGAGGGAGGAAACGTCAGCGCACACACCAGTCATCTGGTGGGCAGCGCTCTGTCGGACCCCTACCTGTCCTTCAGTGCTGCTATGAACGGTCTGGCTGGACCTCTGCACGGACTGGCCAATCAGGTTTGAGCCTCTGTGCTTTAATGTGCTTTAATGTGCAATGTGCTTTAATCCATTAGACACATTTAGCATTAACCTGTATGCTAGTATTTGCAAAAGGCTTGCAAAATATGTAAATTAAAATAGCAGATTTGGATTATTTGCAATAAATAAATGATTTTAATACTTAATAAATTGTAGAAATGCTTGTTCTTTGTAAACAGATTTTAATATTTAAATTGATTTTACAAACTTAAAGCATTATTGCATTGCATATCGCATTATTTAGCAAAAGATTGCATGTTGTGTTTGAAATATATTGCAGTCCTAATACAGTATTGAACCCAGTGGTTTACCAGAATGTGTTTCTGCCTCCGGCCTGCAGGAGGTGCTGGTGTGGCTCACAGCCCTGCAGAAGGAGCTCGGTGGTGAAGTTTCTGACGAGAAAATGAGGGACTACATTTGGAACACGCTAAAATCGGGCCGAGTAAGTCCTCTTACACTTCAGCTGTAACAGTTCTACAGTCAGACCCGAGACTGACCCGTCCGTGTGTCGCCGCTCAGGTGGTACCGGGTTACGGTCACGCCGTGCTGAGGAAGACGGACCCGCGCTACACCTGCCAGCGTGAGTTTGCCCTGAAACACCTTCCCAACGACCCCATG
>JBAJNP010005966.1:0-27130 GCA_036877545.1 Yasuhikotakia modesta
GAAGCTACATTTTAAAATTACATCAACAACATAAACACAGACCCACCAACAAGACCTAACTGTTAAAAGTGGTAAACATTAGTGCCAGTCCTAGTTGTTTTTTGCCTTTTACTATCTAAATTTTTAGACTTTATCAAACTGATATGTTTTTATGTTTAGGATTATATTAGTGGATTCCTGTATTTCAGATGACACTGTTCCCTTTTTCCCTCCGTGTCAGATGAACTCACAGAGGCAGGCCTAACCCATAAATATTTCCCAGAGGCCACACCTATGATGTGATCCTTGATTTTATTGAAAGAAAGCATACAATTTTCCTAAATCTAAGCACCTTAAAGGACCACGGCCTAACAAGGAGGACAGTCTATACTCACAATACCCATTGACACTGTGAATGCAGCTATTACACATGAACTCACGGGCTCTGGTCAGCTTTAAGGCTACAGAGCTCTGTGGCAGACATCACAACAGAAGTATTTCCTGACAATTGATGTAATGATGTAAAGAGATGATGTAATGCAAGCAATTCGCAGACTGGATCCTTCTGGAGTTTGCATACATTTTGATCTGAAAAAGACAAGGTGACTAAAGTTAGCATGTTGTATTTCAATATCCTTTCTTTCATTACTTAAAGGGTCTAAAAATAAACAATAAAAATCACTGTCAATCTGCAATATATTTTGACCTGGTTTGAATTATCAATGAAGCTTGAACATTATAGTTAGTTGCATATGATTTCTTAAACATGGAAATTTAAGACTAACACATTTAAAACTGTTTTTCACATCCTATGGTTACTTTCATGCAAAAAAAACCCCAAAACATTACATACATGTGCACATATAAAAGAGATGCAGATTGATGGAATTATAAAAGATACTATTATTAAAAGCAATACTACTACAGAGTTTCCTAGATAAGTTGTCTAAACTATTGTCAGCAGACCAAGAATTCATAAAACCAGGATGTTAAAATAAGCAAAGAATTTACCTTTTAGGTCACAGACAAGACCACTGACCAGCCATGGAACAACATGCTGGTCCGACTCAGGTTTGTCACCTTTAAAGGGTCCGCCTTGAAACATTTCCATTGTGTTGTGAGGATTTGCAGCGCGTTTCTTTATTTGTTTGTGTTGTAAGGATTTGCAGCGCGTTTCTTTATTTGTTTGTGTTGTAAGGATTTGCGGCGCGTTTCTGTTTTGCAGCGCGTTGGCCTCTCTCGGCCACCGTAGTTTTCTCTAAAACTGAGTCTCTAAATGTGGTGATGAAAAATAATATTTTGTTTATTATTTTCCTATGTTTTTAACAAATGACATCGTTTAAAAAATGTGTAGGTGAATATGGTCATTGTGTTAAATGGCTGAAGTCTTTTGCACATTCTGGATAAATTGTCTGATGATGTAATGGCATGAATTTACTGAGAGCGAGAGAGAGAGAGAGACAGGCATAACATGGATAGTTGAATTACAGTTGTACAAATAAATGTTAAGAAAGCTAAAGAAGTGTTGTCTGTGTGTGTGTTTACCAAAGTAAAGATCCAAAAAGTTCCTCATTCACAGGTCTCTGTTAAAGTACAGAGAAACAGAGAGTCAGTTAAATTTAATTGTATGTATTTAAAGTAAATAGAGGTTTTCACATAAAAGATAATAAATGTTAGCACTCAAGTTACAAGTTGCACTCAAGATAAAGCTGAATGTTTTTAATACCTCTGCTCTGCGTACACATGAATATAAAAATTCAAGCACACTTTACAAACACTTGAACTTTTCCTGCAATACTGTAGCTGCACTGAGACTGTAGACATGAATTATTGGGGTAACAGGATATAGTGCATCATCTCTGTTTCCCAGCATTCCACCGGCTGCCCGATATGGGCACAGCTAATAAAGGACAGGGAGTCCCTTTGAGCCAGTAAGTAACCAGAAACCTTCCCTGACCAGCTTGCACACACACACACATATTTCCAGCCACAAACTAACAGTTGCCCTAGTGCAGGGGCAGATGAACTGCCCTGTACCTCAGAGACTGAAAATTCATATAAGAAAAGGGGTGGGCAAAGAGAACAACACAAAGATGTGAGCAGATGGTCAGAGAGATGATCAACAAACACCAGTGGATTTTAATCTAACTTTCTTGGTTTTTCAGTAAGTGTGGCTCAGTGGGTCACGCAGGCATGTCTCTTCCACTGGATGTACCCTCTAACCGCAGAGACTCACTGGAGTCACTGGAGAAACAGCTTATTTGCCCCATCTGTCTGGAGGTATTTACAAAACCGGTGGTCATTCTGCCCTGTCTGCACAATCTTTGCCGCAAATGTGCCAATGAGCTGTACCAGGTGTGTATGAGCCAATCATTTTGTTCTCAATACATGATGGTTTATGTGTAAATGCATAAATTACAAGTCTGTAACATGTTTATAAGGACCTAGTTGACTTTGCAAGTCTTCAGTAAGCTGATAAATTCTCGTAATAGCTTCTGGACACATTATACACGGGTGGTTTGTCTGTACAGTACAGGAGGTGTCACTTTCCAACTTATATCTGAATGTGGTTTTGAAACCTGTTTTGAAACAGAATCACATCCTCTCAGTGCACATTGGAAAGTGGCATCCTTCATAAAGCCAAACTCTTTTCTACATGCAAATAACTTCAGGGCTTGAAATACATGGACTGATAAAATATGTGAAGGCCTAACAGGTGTTGGAATAACAAATACTTCAACTCAATACAGAGCCTGAATGCTGAAGTGTAAAAATAGTTTGATGACCTACATATGATGCATTTGTGCTGCCTGTGGTTTAGCACCAATATAACAGATAATAAACATACCAGTATAAAAGTTCCTTGTAACAGCTAAATACTGTTGTAGAGGGATGTCCTGCTGTGCACCTGAACTCTGATACCTCCACAGTTTTCTCTTACACCCCCTCATAGCCAAAGGTCAAAGGCCAAGCTGTATATATGTCAAGAGGCTAACATATATATCCAGGGCAAAAATGTAGGGGATCATCCAGTAAGCACATATACTAACTTTACTTATCATTGTTAACATTATCACATCACAATTAACAAATAACCATGTGTGACATCATAGCTTCAACATAAATATAAACTGAGATGTTTCAGAATACCTCTATAGGTTTCTTTTATAAAGCAGAAGCACAAGAGAATGCTAACTGATTCCTGCTTCCTTAGACACATGCAGGTGAACTCTGACCTCCCAGACTGAATGCAATCTGTGGGTTGTAAATTGTACCAGGAACAAACTAGTGGCTTACACATGTTCTTAGGCCCTGAGGAACATCTAACTGCACACCAATGATGTTTACATGGTAATTTTGTAAATAAACAATTCTCTTTACCTACCAGGGGACTGTTTTCATTGAGCCAGCGATGGCACTCTGATCGACCCATAAGTCTCAGCAACTGAGAGCTATTAAAGTGTGGGACTATTTTAGGACACCCGTTGAGATCAGTCTCAAACTCTGTTTAATGCTGCCCGTACCTTGTCAGTCCCTTAGGAAGTATTGATTCATTGTAACTACATGGCACCCTTTCTGTTAAAAAGAGGCAAACTTTTTTGCAGACATGTATGAGGGTAAACACATTACCAAACAGCAATTCTTAAAAACTGAGTCATACTAGGGTTTGGAGAACATGTTCCTCAACCTACTTCACCTTGCTAGCCAATCTTTTGCTTTTCTTAGAAAAGTGAAGTGAATTAATAAAGTGCTTTAAATTCTTGTGTACATAACAAATGCTGTTGACTGAACAGCATGCTGAGTAAGATGTGTAGCCATCTCTCTTCCAGGTGGGGGTTGGAGGACGCTTTCGCTGCCCTTCCTGTCGTCATGAGGTTGTGTTGGACCGTCATGGAGTTTACGGACTGCAGCGTAATTTACTTGTGGAGAACATCATTGATGTTTACAAGCAGGAGTCTGCAAGGTCAGATCAGAAGAGCCTTAACTTCTGTCAACAAGAAATGGCTTGTATGATAACCAATAGTGGCAGATCATGATTATAGATGGACTGTTAACACATATTTCATAACTTAATATTATATGAATAATAATAATAAATATAAAATTAATTGGGCTCACCAGCAAGTTTCTGTACAACACGTCCTTTGTTTCTAGAAATAAAGGTGTACATGAGTCATCATTGGGTTGTTGTATAGTGTAAAACTATACCTATGCCTGGCCTGGGTAAAAATAAAATGTCTTATTTTAAATTGATGTGTCTCCAGCTCCAGGCCTCCACCAAAGCCTCTTGCACAGCTGAACTGTGAGGAACACAACGATGAGAAGCTTAATATTTATTGCATAACATGTCAGGTGCCCAGCTGCTCTCTCTGCAAGGTGTTTGGTGCACACAAGAACTGCCAAGTAGCTCCTCTGTCTGAGGTTTATGAGCAACAGAAGGTAAGAGACCCTGAAGATATTTGTGTTATGAAGTTACATCTTCACATCTTACTATTCAGAGGAATCTTACTTGCATTCTATTCACTTCTTTTACATTTCTGTAGACTGAACTCAATGAAGGACTTGCCTCCTTGGTTTCCAGAAATGACTGTGCCCAAGCTTGTATTAAGGAACTGGAGGAAATCTGTAGGAACATAGAGGTTTGTGTATTATTTAAAATACAGTAAACAAGTAAACACTGATTGGTTAAGAATGTGAAGTAATTTTGCATATATTCCTTTAACAGGAGAACAGCAGGATCCAGAAGCAGATTCTGTGTGAGACGTTTGATCGCTTGAGTGCCATCCTGGAGGAACGTCGTAAAATCATGACTCAACAAATTACTTCTGAGGAGGAAGAAAAGGCTGGCTGGGCCCAGTCCTTAGTGCAGACCTACAGTAGCCATGTGGACACAAACTTAAAACTTGTGCAGACAGCTGTAAAAGCCATGGAAGAGTCAGAGATGCCTGCTTTTGTGCAGGTACCACAATCTCTGTTTGAGTTTCACAGGTCTTAATTTATAAACATTAAGCATGCCATTGTCTGATTGTTTTTTTAATTCTCCCTCATAGGCCTCAAAAGATCTTACTGAGAAGTAAGTACATCGTCTAAAATTGTTCTAAACTCATGATTGACTCAGATTGTTAATTTGTATTAAGAACTTACTTGTTGTAGAACATGAAATTAGTGGTACATGTATAATTGTGGAAGAAACATCTAATTGTCAACTTTTGATAATTGTCAACCAATAATCAACAGTTTTCCCTTTTATCTGAAGGGTCAGTAATGCTTCTACTTGCTTCACTCTGGAAACTCTAGAGCCTGGATATGAGAATATGGATCACTACAAAGTGGATTTCAGTGCAGAAGAGCAAGTGCTCTATCAGCTGGATTTCATGAAGCGTGAGCATCAGAGACCCAATAAATTAGCCTTTCTGGTCATGAATTATCTGATGTTATTTAAACCCTAATGCTGGTAACATTACAGTTGAAGAGGAAGTGGAAGACACACCTGATGAGATAATGTCAGAACCAGAGCCAGAACCTGAGTCTGAACATGACCCAGTGCCAACCCCAGAACTTGACCCTGAACCAGATCAGGGTCAAAAGTCAGAAGACTCTGAGATGAGCAGCCCAATGCCAGAGACCATTGACAACACCTGTGAGCAACCAGAGGAGTGTGTAGATGCCATTAAACAGACTGTGAATGAGAGGAATGGGTTCACCACCCAGCAGGTACATTAATGTATCTTTTATTTCTGCATCTGAACTTTAAGGTCATTGCAGTTATATATCTGTGATAAGTAAACTGCTAACACCTCTATTTGGTCTCTGCAGCTGTTGATCTCTTTGTTCTGTTGTTGCTTTGAAGAATCACAGTCAGAGTTAGCATATGAACCAATACCTGTTTGTGTTCCTACCTTTTCACATTAATATTCAAATCTCTCTTTTCTTCCATCTTTCCTCAGGCTGTCACCCTCACCCTTTACTTCCTGTGCTTTTTGGTCATCCTACAGCGAATATGGGGAAGCATTCAGTGCCTAATTTGTATATAGTGGAAGTGAAGAGGCACAGTCACCAGGTACCAGCTTTAATAACTCTGAATTAGTGTTATTAATATCCTGCCGTTTGTGTTACTCTATTAAGTCTTTTCCTTATTAATCCATCCTCCATTTATTTTAATGTTTGAGCATAACATACTATAAAGTCACTGAGTCATATAGTCGCCAGTTGTATATGTTAAAGCAGTTTAGCGTTGCCAGGGAGTTTCTAAATGGGGGAATATTTGAGATAGACTAGGATTGGTTTTATGTTTCCAAATTCAGGCATGAGAAAATGAACATAAGGTGGAAATAATTTCAACAAATTGAAATAATTTATTGAACATATTTCAATAAATTGAATTCTGCCTGACCACTGGCTAAATCACCATTCTGCCTGACCACTGCAGGGTTACAGAGCACTGGAGCTTTAAATGAACAGACTTTTGTGTGTTATCATTAGATTTACATTATATCATGCTGTTGTACATAAAATAAATGACTGAACTCGTTTAATGTGGAAAGACAAACTCTGACTTTAGTGCCCCCTTATGGTTGGGAGAGACAGAAGCAATCAGTAGGTGAGGTCATGAATCAATACTTAGATTACCATAAATTCAGCTAATTATTATTTTACATGAAAGTGTGTATATGTGGAGAATGCTTTAATAGACTTCATATTTTCACAAATTTGATCTCCCCACACCAAACAGAAAGAACATGTAACTCTCAATAGTCCAGCTATCGATTGGTGTTATGGTTTCTATAGTTTAAGTTTTCTATAAATTGTTATAAAATTTGTGTACACTTTTTTGATTAACTTTCTGAATCCTTGTAGACCGGTAAACCTGTGAGTTCTGCACTGGAAGGACGGAGCTCTGCAGTGGTGGTCAGCAGCGAGTCCACACGCCTCAGTTTCTCCTGGTTCAATCCTCCCACCAAAAAGAATCGCTGAGCTCAAAGGAGCAATGATTGCTCTTAGCCTGACATTTGGACAGTTTCCTCAGTGTGATCCAAGCCCTGTGTTAGAGTAAGCAATTTATGTGAAAGACTGAGCAAATAGCTGTGGATATTTACAATAAAGAGTATGTTTGTTTTACCTTTATTGCTGTACTATTGTCAGTGGCAATTCTCCAGAGTAACCTGTTGATTCAAGATAATACATGACTTATACATGTCATATACTGTATATATGACAGCCCCGCCCATTCAAAGTTTGTAGGTCATCCTAATTCTACAATGGGACTCTATATTTTAGATGTGCTTAAGTGATGAATGGAAGAGTAATTGAAGTGTAATGCAGTTTTTACAGTGGTGTTTATTCAATAAAAGACTCTGATTAATTGCTGCTTCATTGTTTGTATTATTTGTGTAATTAGAAAAGGTTTTGGCTATTTATATATAAAAAAATCGATGTTTTGTCATTTTTCTATAAGTGTTTTTGAGCCACGCATTCTATTACTAAAGTATTCAATCAGTTATTCATCCGTTATTCTTTACTGTCACCAGTGCACCTGCATGCAATAGAAATGTAAGGTTGCCCCTGGCAGTGTTTCTCCTCTGTTTAAAACGATAAAAATCCACACTTGTGACTTATGCGCTAAAGGAGTAATATTATTAAAAAAGTACCTACGTGATCTTCATAGTTCCGATATCTAATACATTGTTGATAGAAGGGAAAGGTGCAGCCCAAACGTCATCTCAGAGCGCCGGAAAGAACGCGCACTTGGGCAGCTCATCAAGCAGAACTGGGCTGTCTTCGCGTCGCTTCGCTTGGGTTGGGTGGGTTGTTGACAAGTACTGCGTTTTTGGATGTTGTAAGAAGAAACGTTTCTAGCCATCGCATAATTTTGTGCATCGTATCCGAAATTGCGTAACTGTCAAAACAACATTTCAAAGCTTTAAACCAACACGTTTTGACGACATGGATTCCGCCAATCAAGGTAAACAAAACCAAAACAGTCGAGCTCGATATATTGTTACACGTAGACACATGTTGTTTGCTTATCTCTTTCCCGTGCAATTGACTTTTATTGTGGTTATGCCTTATCTCTGCGTCTTCAGGCGTAGAGACGGTGCTATAGTGAAGGGGAGCGCAGGGCACCGTAGGCGATCAGACTACTGCATTGGGGCAAACGTATAGCAAAGTGTATAGCAAAATGTATAGCAAAAAAACGTTTGATCAATTTATCGAAATCACCGATGATATTGTGAGAATTGTTGTCGTTTTGTTGTTCGGCTCCTTTGGTTGTGTGGCGATTTAGATCGCGCAGTCCACATAGTACATTGTGATCTGTTTATGTTTTGTGTTTTGTTTTACAGATTTCTGATAAACAAACTTTAACAAAAACTTTCCGAACGACGAACCGCATATGATTAAACAAAACCAGACAGGCGGCGTTAATGCGGTGTTTGCTTACTTAAGGTGTTTGCAAACCATCACGTTGTTTATCATGTTTAGACAAGTTCTAACATAAAGTTGCTTGTTAAGAGTAACAGACGTTAGATGATCAGTTTTATGGCTTTTATGTCACATTTGCTTGGGTTATATTTAGGCAGTAGAGGATTATTGAGAGCCCTTTTGGTCGTTGAAGGGCTCTGCTGTATCAGAATTATAACTCGAACCTACGTGACAGTCTCTTACAGTCTTACCTAAAACGGGCACTGTTTCAAACGTTTGATAATTCACTTTCATGTGTAAATAGTGTAACACATGTAATAGTTTATAGTACAATAAACACATTTGCATACCAGTCTGACATTTAATAAATTGATAAATGCAAAAACATTAACGTTTACTCTATATACTGTTGCCTATACTGATATCAGAAATTACACACACCTCTAAATGTGTCACTCAGCTCTTCCTTTCAATGTCTCTTTTAAATGCATAGACATCAATTTGAACTCTCCACATAAAGGCCTGGGCTCTGACTCTCTGTCAGATGTTCCAGAGGAGAGGGGGGCTGCAGCTGTCAGTCCAGTGATTCTCCCCCCAGGGCTGACAGAGGAGGAGGCAGAGGAACTGAGGTTGGAGCTCACCAAGGTGAACATCTACAGCCTCCTCACAGTATTCCCAGCATGAACCATGTGGTGATCCACTCCAAGCCCAGACTGAGAACCTTCATGTTTTGTGTTTTGCTTTTATGTGCTTTAATTTTAAAACATCTGGTATGTTGTAACATCAGGTGGAGGAAGAGATCTACACCTTGCGGCAGGTGCTGTCAGCTAAAGAGCGTCACGCATCTGAGCTGAAGCGTAAACTGGGTCTCAACCCTCTGAATGAGTTCAAGCAGAACATCACAAAGGGCTGGCAGGAGGTCCAGACCTCAAACGCGTAAGATTTCTTTCTTTACATATCCCTCATTCAAACCTCCGATGTAACAGATTTTTCCAGGTTGCCATATTTATGCAAAATCAAACCAGTTTACACTTTACAATCAATACAGTTTAAGCTTAAGTTATGTTTTACACCTAAAATCAACAGTAAGTGACTAATCATTTGGCCAGAAAAAGTTAATGTCCCTCTCTGACTTTGACTGAATAACCCAGTCAAAATTTGTGAAGATTTTGAATAAAACGTTTTTTTAAATAAAAAAGGCAAATGGGTAAACTCTGTATTGTGGCAGAACCTCTGAGCTGTTAGCCAGTTCGGTCAATGCAGAAATTCATGACATGTTTTTATGTAGCTAAAACCTTTTCAACTTATCCAAAATCATTCATTGTGTGCTGTCCTCTAGCTTACATATATTCCTCTTGTTTTATGTAATGTTATATGTTTTGATGAACTGTAACTACATTAACACATGAAGCTTAGATAATGTAATAATGTTAGATGTATGTAGGCATATATGCCATTGTTTGAGGACCCTTCAGTGTAATTGTGTTATCAGTTGAGTGGTTTGTGGGAGTGTTTTAGGGACACATAAATCACAGCCATTTATTTTGCCTTAAGCTGTTAAGTTTACGGCCATTTGTTTAACTGTAATGTAAATTTTAAAAAAGGTTTAAGCTAAAGGTTTATTGGTTTTGCTTCTTCTGTTAATCAGTGAATCAGATTATCATTAATCTCTGTGTTTTGTCACTGTGTGATAAAGAAATTCAGTGGAATTAGAAGGTTACAGAGTTTAATATGTGAGTGTCTGACCACATGAAATCTTGTCAACTGTACTTGACCTGTCAAAATGGATGAAGCATTTGAACACCAGTCCAGAACTCAGCTTGTGATTACAATCAGAGTACAGTAACGGTTGCCGTAGTGATCGTGAACCATTAGGATGGGATGTAAATATTGCCTTTGTAATATAACAGTTTGACTCATGAGCACACTAAACAAACTGGGCTAAAACTTAAACTGCTTGTGAGTAGGTTGGTATACACAGACTGTGTGTGTTTTAGGTGTGTGTCACACCCCCTAACCGATACACTAACAAAGCACTAAAACCTGTCAAGATCTTATTTCCTATGGAATTGACTCTCTGCAATGTGGATTTGCACATTTTTCTGGCAGATGATTCTTCACACTGAGACTGACTGAAACATTACAGTATTGAAAGACACAGGCTTTGTTTATTCAGTTAAATATCAGGTCTGTTGCCACAGACCAAAGCAAAGAGTTATTATTTGTTTCTGTTTTTAGTTGAAGTGGGTGTTTAAATGGATCACTTATGTCTTGCATATTTTTGGCTCTGTTCTTTACAGTCAGTTTTTTTGTCCGTCTTAAGGTCTAAGGTCCTTTGTGTTATAACCTACCTATAAAAGGAACAGGGGATCCCTTGTGACGGCCCTGGTACAGGTTTAGAGGTGAACTCTCGGACACAGACAGGCTGCAGTATCACGACTGTGTGAGAAATCTCCCACTTTCCTCTCCACACACATCCTCAGTGAGTTAGAGTCAAACAGATAGTCAGACGTGTCCACAGAGAGAGAAGATTTGTGTTGGCGTAGAGAAAACTCAGATGAATAAGTCTAACATTTGCAGCGATGTGGTGACCTAGTCAGTGATGATGTAATGGTTGCTTTAAAAGATCAGTCTGCTGTTTTGTGCACTTGCTGTAATCATTAATATTACATCAATTTTTCATTTGCAATATCTTCTGTGTCGTCCTGTTCCTTGTTTCCCTGACAGCAAGAAACAAGGTTTCTTTTGCTCTCTGTGAAGCCTTTATGTACCGACATTCCTTGTTCAAGCACAATCAAAATGCCTTGACTTTTTGTCTAGGAATGCTTTTGAAATTAAAGTTGTATTGTTTTGAGTTTTTGATTGTTTTTGGCTTGTGAGGCAGGATCTGCATACAGTATCTCTCTGCATAATGAATGTTTCTATCATCGTGTATATAGAGTTTACGTTCTCCTAGTGTGCATGGAGATTTGAATGTGTTACCTTGTTCGTTTGTAGATATCTTTCAGCTTCCTCTACTCTGGATGACATTACCAGCTCTGAAGTGTGAGTTACTCAATCCTTTAAGTTTTCCTGTTTTCTTGCTTTATGGTGGTGTGCTATGTTTGGGGCTTTGTGGATGATGAATAGAGTTCTATGTATGCTGGCAGTATTGCTTTTTCACAACTGCAAGAGACAGTGTTATGGATATTAATACTATATCTGCTATAGAGCTGTATATTTAGAGACCATTTCTTTCTCAGTGAAACAACCTAACAGTTCTTGGATGAAGTTATGGGTACCTGACTGGGTTTTTAACAGGCTTGTGCGTTTTAGGTTTGGTTGACTAACTCCTCCTCTAATCTTAACTTTATTATTAAGCTTACATGACCTGTTTTCTCTTCTCTCTGCTGTTTTCCACTTGCAGGTATAAAAAGACTCAGGAAACACTGTCTCAGGCTGGACAGAAAACCTCTGCTGCCCTCACCACCGTGGGCACAGCAATCAGCAGGAAACTGGGTGACATGAGGTAACGCTCGTGCAATAATGCCAGAGCACTCTGCTTCCTGTTTTTCTTTCTATTCAGTCTGTTCAACAGTTTTTCCAGCAAAATTTCAACATGACCCTGATTTGAATGTGTTCTTGTGTATTAAACTGCATGCATGTTAATGAAGGTCTTCATTTTTTTCCTTCATTGGCTAACATGAATAGAAGCTAATAATAACCTTGAGGTTGAGGTTTTTGTTTACATTAATGTTCAGCAAGATTTCAGTTCAGTTAAGATTTGTATTAGCACAGCACTAAACCAACGGTACAAATTGTACTAGTATCTTTTATTGTACTAGTATTGTTGCGCCAGTTAATTCCTGCTTTTGTTTTTCTTATTGCATTTAATTGAAGTGTATTTCTGTTTGCTTTGTGGTACTTAATGGACTGATTGGTTCAGCGTCACATGCCTGTGACTTCATTCACTTTGTCTGTGTTCTTGATTGATTCAGTTGTTTGCTATCAGTCTTAACCTGTGATTACTAATCAGCGTTTATACAGTGCAGTAACAGTCAGCATAACTTCCTTCCCACCTCTAACACAAATACTATAGAGAAGAGAATGAAAACTATTAAGGAAAAACTATTTCTTATGTTTTCACTTATCAGACAGAACCCAGAAGTGCTTTGGTCTTCTTGATCTTTTTTAATATGCAGTGCCGGTATCAATTATGAGAATCAAAGTCATTAGCTGCTCTGTGAGTCAATCAACACAAGCTAATAGATTATGAGATTCATTCAGCAGATCAAAACCTGCATCTCCAATATATTACCTGCTTTAACCACTATTTGTGCCAATTAATATCTAATAATCATGTAAAATTACTGGCTTTATTTTGTAAGGATGGTAGTTTATAAAACCATTTAAATTCACCTCACACTGTAGTCCTGTGTAGTGCAATGAATAATGAATCTTGTTTTATTCCCCTGCTTGCTATTATCATGCCTGATGCTGAGCCTGAATTATTTTATTTCCCCATTTTTTTCAATCGCTGCCTCTGCTTGGTCTACAGAGCTCTTCCTTTCCCTAATTCCTTTGGGTAAGATTATCAAATAATCCCAGCATTAAATGCAGTTATGTTTTTAATATATAGAGCTGTTTTAATACCCCACCCACAGAGTGTCAGAATTAAGACATAATATAACTTTAAAAATGTGTGGGTTTTTTTCTACCTGCTTTAGCATGACTATGTGTTTACAAAATGAAAAAAATGCATGTGATTTAAATATGACCACATTTGAGTTAAATATCTTATATAGTCATATGTTATTAGTTAATAGCTTGTGTCTGGTATAACCCAGCTTAGCTCTCTGCATTATGTGCTGCTTGTGTGCTAACATTCGCACCTCTTTACTTCCTTTAATGCTTTCGAAGTAGCAACTCCATTCGTCATTCAATAAGTATGCCAACTATGAGGTAAAGTATTAGGGTAGGCTACTTCTATCTAAATCATCTCAATTCAATCTCTTTCTAATTCAGTGGACATTAAAATAAAGTTGTTGGTTTGAACATTTTTCCCAGTTGAAATAAATACACTGTGTATTTAAACTATGTTGTATTAAATTCTTCCATAATCCCAATATCGACTTCTTGTTAGTATATTTTACCTTTTAAATACCAGTTAATATTTTGATTCTCTGTGCTACCATCTAACAAATTGCAATAAAATGTTTTTTTTTTATCAGAAACTCTCCGACTTTCAAATCTTTTGAGGACAAAGTGGGAAACATTAAGGTTTAAACATAATCATTAAGCATTATATTAATCAGTATCTAGCCGTTGTTGGTGGTGTCTCGTACATTGATTGTGTCCTATGTGTTCCCAGTATAAGGTGGTAGGAGGGAAAGCCAATGGTGAAAGTGGTCACTCTCCGAACGACTCGAACCCGGTACAGGATAATGCTCCATTCTGAGATCCCAGCCTCCTCGCTCATCTCATGACTACATGCAAACACTTCAGTTCTCCTGACTTGGCCGTTCTGTCAGCCTTCTGTTATCTCCCTCTCTTTCTGACACCACACTGATGCCCCTCCATCTACTGCTAGCATGTGCTTGCCTCTCACCATTAAAACATATTCTGTGACATGAAGTTATGGCTGTACAAATCATCAGTTGTACAAAAAATAGAGAGATGTTAAATCATTTTGTATTAGATACTATTTTACACTGCTTTGCATAATGTTTTTACATAACTTTTATCTATATATAAATATAAAGGAATATAAATAACTATATTTAAACAGTACTGCCAAGCAGCATTTGTCAGACGGTAGAGGGGTAAGAACATAAAATATGAAACACCTAGAACAGGGGGGTGGGGGGATGGAAATTACAAAAAAAGCAACATGCAGCAAGTTTCTATGCTGCTGAGCATCCATGGAGTTATTTTTTACTATCAGCACAACATGGAGCAATGCTTTGCTGTACACTCTGTGAATGTCTGACCTTCTCAGTCGGCCTTACACTCTGTATATTATATCTGTCTTTGTTTCTATGTAAGAATGTTATGTAAAACTATTTGCCCTCGTTATTCTCCGTTCTGCCTTTGTTTATTATTTGGTTCTTGTTGAAATTTTTTTTGATCATTTGGAGTATTTTATTTATGCTGCGTTTATGTCAGAAGTTGCTTGCCTTTGTTTGTGCCATGCTGTGTATGCCAGTTAACAGATGTCATAGACTCTTGACTGTCAAAAATGTTTCTCTTTTATACACACTAATACAACACAAGTGTCAATTATACACACTAATGCAACACAAGTGTCAATTTTTTAATTAAAAAACACGAAAAAGCTCATGTGTAATAACCTAAAATGTTTAACACCGGGTAGGGCCTGCTTTTTTTTTGTTGCAGTTGTTTATTTTTCAGCCAGAGTGGAACACTAGTGTAGTCTTGTATGGTAGCACAGTCACTTTTTTACCTGGAAGATATTGGAATATATTTCATTATTTGGAAATGTAGTCTTTTTTTATTTTTCTGTTTTTGCCTTCTATTATCTTGAGTTATTATATTCACATATGTGTCAATGGGTGGTATTGTTTCAGTATATTGCATAGTAATGATTACATGCTAGACTGGATAAGATGCAAGAAATTTGACTGATTTTTATTTGATCCAGATATATAAACTGCCAATATTACCAGATGCACTGTTGGGATTTATTTATGCCATTAAATAAAAAGATAAAAACACCTATAGTTCTGCCAATATTAAGGAAATAAAATAAGCATTAGAGGAAAAATAACTTTGTAAGTAGAATATCCATAATATGAATGTGTGTGTGGGGGGGGGTATTGTGTAGGGGATCAACACCATATAGATTTAAGTTAGAGATTTTAGATTGGCTGTTGAAAATTAAAGCCTCTGGTCGTGGTGTATTTCTTCAAGTTTTGTTTTGTCGGTTGTTTGTATTTCAATAAAGCATTCCTTCAAATCACTCGTTTGTTGGGACGTTGTATTCCTTGTATATGCAAAGTAATGCAATTGTGTCAATAGGTGGCAGTGCAACACAGCTATATTATAATTGTAGCCTTAAGCAACCCAAAGGCGTACACATAGGAATAATACATTATGCATTATCAATCGGGGTTAGAAGTTTTAGTTTATAGTTAGTTTCATGTTATGATGGATGACTTACTATTATAAGTACGTGTAACAAACAAAAGTGTGTTCCCGAATTTTGTTGCAATTAATTGTTACTGGTATATGACACCTACATACTGACTATACGGGCTTAACCGTTGATACGGTCAAAGCAAATGTGTTGGTTATATTTACAGAACAATTTGTCAGTTTAGTTTAGAGCAGCAAAGAAAAGATACGTTCCCTGACCGGGAATCGAACCCGGGCCGCGGCGGTGAGAGCGCCGAATCCTAACCACTAGACCACCAGGGAGCTGTAAGCGAAAGTTTAAATGCCCTAATATATGGACTCCCCTAAGTTATTGTAATATAATTTATGTTTTAATTTTTATTGTAGAATCATATTATTTTATTATTATGCAGGTATATGGTACATTGTAATGGGCTGAAAGGTCATAGAACATACTTTCATACTATCGCACACCAGCGTGAGCCTCTCCAACCTCGATTTTACTGGTTAGCTCTGGTTTCACGCGCTGGAGGTTATATAGGGAGGAGAAAAGCCACGCCTCTTTTGCCTCGCTTAGTCGGTGACGTCAGCTACCGATATAAATACAGCGAACAACGCGTTTTTGTTAGACAGACAGCATTGCGGAACATATTCACGGACGTGGAGGGTCTTATCCATCCAAACTTTTTCAAATGGGCCCCGTCGCCTAGCGTTTCCTTCCCAACGCCTCCGACTGAATCCAGCACGGTGCTTTAATACCATCAGCACGAGAAAGGTTCGTATTATGGAAAAAGTTTCTTTTCTTTAGGAAACAAACACTGGCGTGTGATTGTCATTGTTTGGGTTCTAGATATCAACCACACTGCTGTCAGTGTTTGTTAAACATCTGTATTTATCATAATATATGTCATGTATCATGCTTTTGTGCTAAACATGAAATGCACCTGAACGAAAATCACGTTAGTACAAAACGATCCTTTGTGGTTGCTTGACTTCCAACAGCTTCACGTCCGCGGAGCTCAGTTGTGCATATTACATTAATGTAACGTTTAGTAATAAATGTCTCGTGTATCATTATGTCAGTCTGGTTAGTGTTATAGTGTGCCACTAACACGTAGCATTTACAATAACAGCATGTAAGCCGTTTCCCACCATATGTAAGACCATATGTATCTGACGAGGTGTCTCTGCTCCCCAGGCTTTCCATCTAAAGGTACAGTTAACAGGTTTGTGACATGGCAGCCATCCCAGCTAGCGGTTCTCTTGTAGCCACTCACGACTACTACCGAAGTAAGTGCATACATGAGTGCTTTAATGCTTATATACCCACTATTAACAGCTAATGTTAAAGAGAGCATTTGCCTTATAACACTGTCTTGTTAGGGCGCATTGGCTCTACATCCAGTAGCAGCTCATGTGGCAGTTCAGAGTATAGTGGGGAGGTTATTCCACATCATCCAGGTGAGTCATCATTAAAATCTCCATTTAACCTCCTTCCCACCAGTCAATACTAGATTACTGCAGTTTGGGCAATCATGATATTAGTCACCAGGTCACATGACTTGAACCACTTTGAGTTGCTTTCATCTGTTCACACTTTGATTCTATTTAAGCTTTACTATTTATTTTAGCTTTTAAAAAGATGCCTGTGCCTGTCTAATGACTTACTGAGTAACCAATGATGAGGAAGTCACAATTGAACTTGGCAATGCACATTCTTCGTCATCTTAGATTTTTGACTACATTATACAAGTGGCACATGATATATACATGCACCAGCCTTTGTTCAGAGATGCTGCAACCCTTTGACATCACTTGTCAAAGTGTGATTACTTGAGTGTGTTAGTGCTTGCATCATTATATACTAAACCATTAGAAGATTAGGTTCCTTTAGATTAGGTTAATTGTTCTGACTTGTTTAATCGTTTTCCCAGGTTTGCCCAAACAGGATCCTGGGCATTGGTGGTCAAGTTTCTTCTTTGGGAAGCACAACCAGCCTGGAATGGGAACTCTTACTGAAGAGGCTCAGCAAAAGTAAGTCAAGAGTTTTTGGTAAGATCACTTTGCGGATTTGGTACAGAAGATTATAGCAAATGTTGTTTTTATAGTAAGTGATATTGTTAGTACGTAAGCAAAACTCTTAATTTGATTGGCTGTCTCCAGGTCAGGTGTGGTTAGTGTGACCAATGGACAGGTGACTTGTGTGGCCCGTGAGATGGTGATGAAGCAGGCGAGTGAAAGTTGTGATGGAGGCAAGTCGGAGGCGGGGAATTCTCCCCATTTCTGAATCTGAGAACAGCTCAGGACCCCAACGCTAGGAGACGGAAATGGCTCCCCCCTTTTTTTTCTTTTTTTTTTTTACATATCATCCATTTAATGGGCTGTTTTAGTACTCTTTGTTTTTGTATTCATCATTTTATATATGACAACATGGACAAACTTAATTAAACTTGCAAAAATATTTTGTACATTTTTACACATCTGTAACACTGGTGCAAGTTTTTGTTACTTGTCTTTGTATTATCCTTTGTTTTCAGCACAATAAATGTTCTTAAACAGCCTAAGACTTGGTTTCTTTGGAGACTTTTTCTGTTTATTTATGTAGTTAGATTTTGTTAGTGCATGTCAGAGAAAGTACAGGCATAAACTGTTAAATAATGAATTTACCCTCATGAAGTTTTCCTTACTGACAATAAGAAAATATTTATTGTCAGTTTTTTATTTTGTTTTATAAGCCCAATGTTCTCTATGCAGGATGTACCACAGCCACTCCCAACAGGATCTGTTTTCAGCTTGTAAAATCGTTTACATAACCATCATAAATAGTACAACACAATGCAGTTATGCTCTCAACATAGACTTACAGGAAATAACTACCAAACAAGACCGTCTGGTAAAAGCTGTGTCATGGACATTTGGAAGGAAGGGTGTGAATTATTTGTAAAGCTCCCCTCATATAAGAAATCCAAAAATTAGATTTGGGAAATTGTAGCGTTCAGTTCACTGTATGCGTTTTCATATTTTAAATGCAGAATAGTGTCACTTTTGGAAAAAGTTTAGATAAACAAAACAATAAATAGTCCCAGTTGACTTTGGGTCAATGCCAGACCAAACGCACTCTGTAAATATGAAAACAGCTGATGGAAAATTGTACAGAGGCCAGATGATACAGACTTGTGCTCACTAAAATGACTTTGTATGGCTTTATTTGTGTGCACAATTTTTCTGTCTCACAAAGTTTGATGAGTATCTAGATACATGGAAAAACACTTCGACATGGCTTGGCAGCACTCTTTTTTCCTTTACAATTTTACCCCACTCAGTAATCGATCACAGCTAAAAGACTGACAACTACAAAGTTTTTTTTAAGGAGAGATCTTCTAATGTAACATTTTTTGTTTATTTTTTGTTAACATTTTTTTCATTTATATTTGACTATATAAATATTTTACAATACAAAAATTAATGGTCTCTAAAGCTTAGAAATAGACTTGAAACAAAACAAAAACAATTTACTGGACGTCAGACGAGCAGATTCAAGTTCACATGTGTAGAGGAAATGAAATTTAAGGTATCTTTAGCGTTTTTCTGAAGGCATCTGCTTAACCATACGCTCAGCAGGGCTTTGATGTTTAAGGAAGCCTCTGGTGGATGCTGGATTTAAAATGAGGCCCACCGTCCAGCCACCCCTCATGTGTCCTGAGACACCTGCTTCTGAGAAACAGAAAAAATAAACAGAATGTCAAATGCATATTTCGGAAACAAACAGTATTTCTAGGTCACTAATCAAATGAGTGCATTTCTGACACTGAGCATGTAAACATCTGTACTAAAGGTCCGATTTTGTTCAGATATTAAAGTACACAGAGAAAATGATCAAATCACGTGGCAACAACATCAATTGTCAGGTTTGGCACAAACTTGTGAAGTTCATGTCAGTTCAAGTGTTTTCATTCAATCACAAGGGGGCATATAAAATACCAATCAATTCTAAGATTAATATTTTTACTTTATTTTAAACATTATGATCATTGTAACATATCTTAAATATTAAATGTCAATGTTAACTCAATTGTTAAGACAATTTAAGTTGATAGCAGGTATTTAAGTTGATAACTCAACAACTCAAAGCTGCAATCAACAGTAAATTATTGTAACTTGCCTGTTGGCTCACAAACTGTTTTCGTGGATTTTAAACTGTACCTTGATGTTTAGATTTGGTCACCCAGACAGTCACCTGTCTTTGCTTTAGTTCCATTAGGTTATCAGACAGGTTGTTGACTGCCTTTATTTTGGCTGTTGGACTGATGCCTGCAGAAAAATCATACACACATACACATCAAAACATACAGGTCAAAAAACAAGCAGGGCTGTCTAAACAATATTACAAAATTAGACAAAAAAGTAAATCTTTTAAAAATGTAATTGTGCTGCACATTTGCCAAGTTCTTTATATAAATACATTTATAAAATAATTTAAATTCATTCCCTTTCATTCATTCACGTTATTTTTTTTTAATTATAACACAAGATGACAAATTCTAAAAAAGATTATGAAAGATACACTGATTTGTCAAAATCGATTAAGTTACTTTTTACATGTTTAATGACTCTTTATGTCAATAAATTTAAATTCCTTAAGAATTATAAAGAATTTTTTTATACATTTTAAATGTTATTTTTGAAGGACACTGTTATGCTGTTACTGTTATGTTAACTAAATAGCTGCAATTGTTAAACCGACTCATTGCTCTGCTGTTTTCTCAGTAACTAAGCATCTAAATTAGGCTTATTTCTGGAAGTTCACAAAAGGGAGGGTGATTCATGTTTTTGTTTGGTACACAAAGTAGTCAATGACTAAATGTGTTTTGATAGGCTATAATAGGAACAGTGTGTTCAGGCTGAAGGTTACTCAAAAAACACAGCTTTGGGAATCAGCAGAACACGTGTACAGCGGCTGCTTAAACACAGCACAGGACTAAAAATAGCGCTACACTTACTCCTGTAAAACTCGTTCCGAGCAAGTAGACAGCAGGGGGCATTTACAGTGGTCATGGTCAACTTTTATGTGTAAATATGACTAAACCAAAAGCTTGGGAGTTGCGATGTTCTTTAGAACCTGAGAAGATGGAAAAAGAATTAGGTGAATTCAAGACAAAAATGACAAAACTTGTTGACTCCACATAAAGCAAACTTGCTGATTGCAGATAGGTGAATCACAGGTGTCAACGGTCACAGAAAGTACTTTTGACCCATGCAGTCTCTTTACAATAAACAGCATGAATGTTAATGCTGGATCAGGCCCTGGTGAAATCTGCTGACCTTTCAAGATAGAGTCTATTTAAAACAAAAAGCCCATCCTAATCAAATGACTAAAGATTAGACATTAGTCATAGTACTAGTTTACCGTATCACACAACTACTATGGTAGCTGAAAATTTTATTAAAGATTCAAACTAGTAAAACTATAAAGTAAGGGGTCTGTTTTATGAATTATGAAAGTTGCTCCAGTTCTGTCATTATGTCAATAATAATAAAGTTATTAATAATCATGTTATGTTGTGAATATTTCATCTTAGATATGTGTGCGCAACGGAAATTTTCTAGGTGATAAAAGTCACAATACTTTCATGCCTTTCATCTTTGGGGCGCATTTTAGCATCTCTGCCAAAATACTGTTCCATTTCTAAAAATAAAAGTCAGAGAGAGTCGGAGAGAAGACACCATGCTGTCATAGCCAGTCTGTGCTAATTTTAGGAGTAATTCCCCTTTATAAAAAGGCAAAATAAAATTTGCCCCATATATTGCAGAATAGGTAAGACAATACTGACTTCTGTGTAGTTTGTTTAACAAATAAAAGTATTTGTTTAGTCTCTTCATATTTATCTAAGTCTCTTCTAAGCACACAATTGCCTCGATTTGTTAATCATTTGTCAAGTCAACCTGAACACAAAAGCTTTTGTGCAAAGCCACTGCTTGAGGAAATAATCCACTTTGACATAACACACAAACACTGAGAACTACAACACAGTAAGTCAGTAATCAAATCATTTTTCTTGGACAAACAATGTCAACAGGTTAGATATATGAGGTTTAGATATGTGGACAAATATATAGCAAAATACAGCTAAATCTTAGTTTGAATACAGTGGTGTCAGTGCTCCATCTATATAGCTTTTATTCAGTATGTGTATGTATTTATGTATTTATGTATGTATGTATGCATGCATGTATGAGAGGGAGTGAGAGCAATTCAAGACAGACTTTGAGTCTGACTAAAAATATAAAAAATTACTAACTAATCATCAATAAATTATTGGCGTGCAGGTATTGAATATTACTCTCCCTCCATTTGTTGTAACACAAAACACAGTAAGAAAACCCTTGTGTCCATTTCTAAATGTAGCTCCAATCAGATCACACCAAACGACTCGCCACATATAAAACAATGGTTACACATATCTTATTACACATATATTCTTTTAGCATGTCAACACATACATATCAAGGTCAGTAAGAAACCTGAAAATAAATCATGTCATTAGAACGTCTGCATTAATGATCATGCAATAATAAGCTTTGATGTGAACTTTCCTTAAACCTTGCCTTTTTGTAGGCTGTCTGTCATGTGTAAAAATCCTTAATATCCAACACCAAAATAAATGTCCAGAAAAACTGAGATTTGTGTAGCATAGCCTTAAGAAATGTATAGCATTTGCAACAACACATAAGTGAACTGAACCTTTATATCAAACCCCTCCCAAGCTGTAGGCACTTGGACTGACTAGTTATTTGCTAAGGAGCTGGAGGTCCCACCCATCTGCTTTCTGGACCATTTGAGAAACACTGGAACAAGGAAAGGACCACTGAAATAAAAGACCCTTAGGAAGGGTGACCTGCCAAACATTTCCCACTGCTTTCATTCATAGAGTTTGTAAACATATTTACTGTAGGAGTAGCTTATAATTAATTTTTTGATAACAATGGATGATGATTTTCCTGTTTATTACAGCAAACTACAAAAAATGATTGTAGGCAACTATATGTAACATGCAAGCAGCACTTGTCAAGTAAACCGATCTAACAGTCCAGCATCATCTAACCACCGGATTGGTTACTAAGGAATTTTCAGGTTGCAGTATTGACCAATCAAAATCAGAGCTGAGCAGTAAAGCGTTTTCTAAAGTTGCCTATAATTTGTGTTTATGTTTTCATTTTTAAAGCTTTCCAGAATTTCAGCAGTGTTTTCGTTTAGGTCAGATGGTTGGGAAAGCCGTGCAAGCCATCAATGTTCTATGACCTATATTTGTCCGCATGGTAGGAATAACAGGAACACTTCAGCAGAACGGAAAGGACCTGAGTCACTGGCAAGGAGTTGGGAACAGGAGGAGTCTTAGTGTGAGACATGCTCAGTTACTCTTCTGTTGATAGTAATGCCCAGCATTTAAAGGTCATTCTGTATAAAGGTGAATGGAGAACAGAAAATAATTCAGCTTTACAGAAGCACAAGCTAACACAGCAGTCATGTGATCAGAGCGTTGAAAAGGGTTTTTTCTGACTGGTGTATTTGGTGACAAGAGTAAAATCAGATCAAATAAGATCCAAACTCTCAACTTTTGTACTTTTAAACTCTGAACTTTTGAACTTTGTAATAAACATCCCTAACACTAAACGCATTTATATATACACTACAAACATATATATATATTTACATACACAACAATTATTCTTGCCTCTTGTCATATCTCATCCACATTTAAGAAGGTTGTTAAAATAATTTAGCAATGGAAAAAAACGAACCCACACGATAAACCACATTCCTCCCACAATGCTGTGAAAACTGTGGCTTGGTGCCAGAGTTGAGGTTAGCGGGTGCATATCTATTTGTGGCTCGCCCTCTTTTGACTGTGTAATTTTGCAAAAGAGCAACATGACACCTGCTTCTATATATTCAACATATACCTGCTATGTACCTGTGGCTATTTTCTCTATCCTCTGAGCATGGGTAATATGGTAAAGCTATGACACAGCAGGCAGGGTGCCCAGAGGAGCCAGACGGGACAGCTGAACTGTTTTTAGATCAGAAACCACAAGAAAAGCAATATCCTGCAATCTTCATATAGTGGCAGTTCACAGTTATGCAGTTTAAAAGCTGGTATTCTTATTAATGCACGGTGAATATTTATATCAAACAGCAAAAAAAAAAGAAACAATGACATCATCAGACAAAGCAAACAATAACTATTATTAACTATTACAAGTTAATCCTAAAAAATATTATTGTTTCGTTATAACCAAAAATGAACTGACATTATAACATTATAACAATAATACAAAGAAACAAAGAAAATCACAAAGAAAATTTTACTAGGTTTTTAATAAATTTTGGAAAATCTACAAATCAATATGCAGATTGGAAGATTTTATAACATAACTGAATTTTGTTCTCCATAGAGATGAACACACTTTAATAATCTACAATCAACAGTTCAACAGAGGAAAAACAGTGACAGGACTCACTGCTTAGAGACAGCAGTGACATCACCAGACGATCACGCGGCGGGTGCATGAACAGCGACGGGACCCGGGCTCACCCGCACCCCCACTGCAGCCCACCACACATCACTGAAACACTTTTGACTTACTGGAACTTTCACTGGAAATCTCTATCATAAAGCCATTGGCCAGTCTTTCTCAACCAATGGGGAGCCTCAGTAAACTTGACAAAATGAGACAAAGCAAGCGTTACAATAATCTAAAGCTAAAATATATATTTTTTTAAATATTTAAATACTTTATTGGATAGAAATTGTCTGAGAATTGTCCACTGCTCTAAGCAACCCAAATCAAAATGATGTTATTATTATAAAAAACAACATATACAATATATATAAAGCTATATAAATACCAGATATGTTGCATATCTGAACACATTATTTAAAACACTATTGAATGAATCAAATGTTTTAAATAATGATTCCCAGTGAGATAAAACACATCTGTTTAAACTTTACAGTGTAAGCATGTCTATACATAAACAAGGCTTTGTATCTGATAACACAGAGTTATAATGGTATGTTTGTTGTATTAAGTATGAAGGTTGCAGTGTTAAAGATAAATAAAAGCAGCCTCATGGTGAACATTGTCTGTCTTTAGTAATAGATAGATAGAGTCCACGCTACAGGTGCGTTGTGCGCCACTTGCTGGTGAATTTTTATATGGACCAACCGTGACCTACGAATTTGGTGAACTGCTCGAAATATTAAAACAATATAAGTTAGCATTTACAGACATTGCATTATTAAATATCAGATAATAGCAGTTATTTGATTTATTTTTAAAGAGAATTAATCCTTGATTTCACATAAGACTCAAACGACTTGAGCACTGTTTCCTAATCACTTCTGTCTGTCTACTATCTGTTGTTACTTAACAACAAACTCTGTTGAAAACAACAAACTGTTAAAAATAAAAACGCATACATTAATAAAGCTATATAACAGCATATTCACTCCATAGTTAATTAATCTACACACACCCAGAATGATTATCATGGGTAAGCAACCAAAAAGTGCTTTAAATACATAGTATCTGAAACAGATTAGAATCAATAAGTTGATTCTATAATGCGTCTGTCTTTAAGAATAGTTCTGTTGTCAATCACATCATTTGTAAAGATAAAGATGTACCACCAGAATCAATCCAGGTTACTGTACCCAGTGATGTTTTCCAGCTTGTGTCTTAGTTTCTTAAAATTGGGCCGGTTCTCTGGCTGTGCGCTCCAGCAGGACAGCATGATGTCATATATGAACTGTGGGCAACTGGGTGGGGAGGGCAACCTATAGCCATGCTGTGTGACCTGAATATATACCTCATTTGTGGCAAAACCTACATAAAGGACAAGTCTAATTTAATATATGATAATGCAAATAATATAATTTAAAACATAACAATAACACATATAATTTAACAAATGATAATGAAATCTGACCAGGATATGGCACCCCGCCATAGGTGAATATCTCATATAGAAGAATCCCATATGACCAGACATCAGATTTGTTGGAGAAACGTCCGTGACTGATAGCCTCAGGTGCTGTCCATCTGTATGGTATTTTCCTCTCATTGGATAAATAAAAAGGCTCCTAGACATGAAGGAAAACAAATTAATGAACAGAACAGCCTGTTCCTAATTTAATCTCATTACTGGTGTATGCTAATAACTGATAAATCTGATCATTAGAGAGGTCTTATGTTAAACCGTGGCAATAAAATTTTCACAGGATCATAATTCACAAATTCGGCACACACATTCCTATAAAAAAATTCAAGAATAATTGTTTTCATGTTGTCACATACGTCAGACAGTATCAGGCATTATCAAACTTCAAACGGAGGTTTAGAAAAGCATGTTTGTATTTGTGTCTCTGTGGGTGTTTATTTTAGTGAATGTTCTCACTAAACATTGTCTCAACAATTTTTTTAGGCTAAATAGCTCATGACCGGATGCTGCTAAGGTAGTGTACTGTACTGTACTGTACTGATGGAAACACAATATCATCTGACAGATGTTTAATGAATGCAAAGATTCACCACAGATGGCTAAATATCTATTGAGAGAATGTGACCTACCACCACAGTGGGTTTATGCAATTAAACTTTTCTAACAGAATGTTTTTCTGAACACCTACAACCTTGACAACTAAAAATACAAAGTATTAGTAGTTACATAGTATAGTGTAATATTTCTCTCAGTAGTCTTAACTGCCAGGAATGTACTGCCACTTTAATACAAGTTTTAGAACATATAAGTACATTTTATAAACCATGGGTATTAACCATGGGAATTAAACACTTTAATGTGCCTACTACTGCCATGGTAAGTGACCACAATTAAATGCAAATTGCCTTTTATATTACTACAAAATATATATATAAACTCTCTATATAAAATATTTATTTTAATTTTTATTCATTTTGCATTCAGTATGGTAACGAAAGGAGGGTCAGAGGGGAAACTGCTGCACCCTTTTTGGACAATAACATACACAAAAATATTTTTTATTTGAATGCAGATATATATTAAACCTGGTAAATGAAATTGGGTAATAATGTCATGGTAACAGCACATCATATCTCACCTTGATGATTCGGGCCAGGCCAAAATCAGCCAGTTTGCAGATATATCCATCTCCAACTAAAACATTTCTCGCAGCAAGATCTCTATGAATGCTGTTATTAGCCTCTAAATATGCCATCCCATCTGCTATCTGATGCGCCATGTCTGTCAAAGAGGCCCTGTCTAATGCCCCACCCTCCTGACCTGAAAGTTACAGTATACAGAGATCAACTTAAGACACACACACACACACACTATTGCATAATGTTGATTGACATTATTTCCTTTAATATTACAGTAACATGTTCACTAAAATATAAGCTATAATAATAATTAATAATAAATTGTGGTGGGTCGTGACTGACCTCGGAGGAAGTTTAACAAGTTGCCCTTCTCCATGATCTCTGTGATGAGGTAATAGGGGATGGAGGATGTGCAGACTGCAAAGAGAGTGATCAGGTGTCTGTGTCGCAGCTGCTTCATAATCCGCATCTCTGA
>JBAJNP010005967.1:0-26193 GCA_036877545.1 Yasuhikotakia modesta
TAACATTGCAGGTAACTTGCACAGTTGTTTGTTATTGTGTGTGACAAGTTGTTCCCTCTTGTTCTTACAGACTGATTAAGAAGCTGGAACACACATGGAAAGCTTTGGTCCATGATGGGGTGAGTGTGAGGAAAAATAATCTGTCCACCAAGTAATCTGTACGATAATCCTCCCGCCATTTCACAACTTTATTACAGTTAAAACCAGAGGTGCAAATGTTTAATGATAAATGAATTTTTGTTTTTTGATATTACAAGCGTTTGATGTTGTGTGCTTTCTGTAGACATTGGGAAAAAAAATTACAAAGTAAAAAACTTTATTTAAACAGGTTTTAATTCAGTAATGCTTTTAAAACGTTCCAGTAACAACCTAAAACATGAGTTTAAAATACGGACGATATGTAACATTAAAAAAATGTTTTGCTAACGTCACTGAGCATGTTTGCTAACTCTGAGAGAACATTTACATTTGTGTTAGCCAGTGTTCACTTCCTGTCTGCAGCTGTTCGGAGGTAAATGTCGCTGTGGCTGCGATCAGCCTGTGGTTGTTTATTATGAATGAGGGCTGTGTGGAGAAGCTGCAGGGAGACTTTGATAAGAATCAGCTGTGTTTGGTTTCTCTGCCTGTTGATACTGAGAGCGTCTCTTTCCATCCCTGATCCCTGTCTTCTGATGTCTGCGTCTCATTTCTCTCTGTTCTCCCTCACTGGGCAGCAGATGTTTCAGTGAGGGGTGTGTGTGGACTCAGAACAATCCTTTGGGAATTTCTGTTTTTGTATCGTCTGATATATTTGTACAATAAAACTCAGTTTAATCATTTAATCAGTAACAAATAATTGCTGTTGTAACACATTTTGCATTAGTTGGTTTCTTTAAGATATTTTGATTTTTTTGTATTAGATATTTTGTATAAGATATTTTGATTTTTTTCATTAACAATTTTAACAATTACCAACTTTTTTGTAATTTAGTTTATCCTTGATGTTGTTTCTCACAACATTCTCTCTGTAATACAGTTACATTTTCTAGAATAATAGTTTGATAATTATTCATTTCTTGGGTTTCACACGATTTACCCGTAATACACCCAGTGATCACACCACCGAAAGGCACATTTAAAACCTTTTACTAACCATAAAACTATTAATGAAGAGTTAAAATAAGAGAAGTATTTAGTTGCATTGTTTTCATGTCCCTGTTTCACACAATCTATAGAATGAATGATTGTCTCTTGTGTTCTCCAGGACACTGTGTCTGTTCACAGGCCGAACTTCTACGCCGATCGATTCTTCAGATTCATGAGCGCCAACGTGTTCAAGAAAAGCACTTGTGAGTGACTGATCGCTATCACACCATAGAGTCCATTTAAACAAACAGCCGATGGAGTCACTTCATATAAGCTGTGATCTGATGACGACAGACTGACACGTCTCAACTTCTGCTTCCTGTAGCGCTGAAAGCTTCTCCTGCGAAGAAGGGCCGTGTGGCTCTGACGGTGCCCAAGTTCAGCGGCCCCGGTGCCGCCTGGTCAGTCAGTCAGCTGCCTTCAGAGAGAGACGAGAACATCTATGATCTGAGAGGGGCTCGCAGCTTTCCTGTGCTGGAAAATGACGGTACGACCCTCACTGGTGAAATAGCGTTTAAGGTTATTGCTGTGCTGTGAATTTGTTTTATAACTGCTGTGTAAAATATACAAAGAACGTCCAGTTACCGTGCTAGTATGCAGTAGTATGCTATTCTTGACACAACATACAAAATACTGTGTGGAATACCGTATCCCACAATGCATTGTGCTCGACTGGACCAGGACAAAGGTCATTTAAAGTGTTTTATATAGAAGTTATGTATAAGATAAAATAAACTTTAAAAGCACTGACAGATTTGACTAAAAATTAAATAATAATAGTCAGAAATAAACTGTTATTTTTAACGTTGCTTTAACGTTCATTCCTAACAACGTCTTGTCTCTTGTGATGTCAATCTTCAGCTGTTTATTCTGGGTTTATAATGTCTCAGGTCTCCCGTCTTGCACTCCTCCGTCGTTTGAAGAAGCGACTACAGTGTCTGTGGCCACCACGCTGTCGTCCACAAACTCCATATCCGTCCCGGAGCGTTCTCCGTCAGACACGGCAGAGCATCCGCGCTACAGGTGCGCTGCTCCATTCCTCAACCAATGAGCTGCTTCTGAACCGACCGCAGCTGTAAAAATCCCTCATTCTCTTTCTTTTGACTTTTCAGACGACAGACGCTGTCTTTGAAGGATGCTGAAGGAAGGTGAGATTCCTGCAACGAGCTCTTTGGTCTGTTTCAACCACGAGAGCTCGAGGTGTCATGTAGATAATAATAGGATTGTGTCAAATTATATTTATGAATTTTACAAAAGCACTTGCAGCATATATGAATATGATAATCACTCAGTTCCACAGTAAAGGTCATTTTCGGTGTTTTGTGTTCCTCAGGACTCAGGAGGTGGTAGATATTCACGAGGAGGACCAGCAGACCATCACTGTTCATGTGGAGATAAAGCAGGAACCAGCCGTATCTCCAGAGACCAGGTGCTTTTAAACCTCATTGTTCTCACACTGGTTTGGGTGTCATTTATTAATTTGTATTTTTGACCACATTTTGATCTCTTGTTATTCTTAGAGTGAGCCAAGATATGGAGGTCTCGACCCCGATACGAGAGACTGACATCACCGAAGACCTCCAGCCAGAACCGACCACAGCTGCCGCACCATCAGCATCCGTTACCGAGGAAACCGTATCCCAAGCGATACTTCCTGAAGACGTCACCCCCCAACCAACAGCTCCTCAAGAATCGGTTTCTCTGACAGGAGCGGAGACCCTCCAAACATCTCCAGCTCCTGAACCTGTGGAGCAGACGTCTGCGCAGACCTGCTCCACTGCGACCCCACAGCGTCCAGATGAGGGCTCACAGATCTCAGAGTCCCACAGCCGCGAGTCTCTAGAGGAAGAGCTCACACCTGCCTCTGATATCTACTTTGTAAGTCTGAAGAAGTTAAACCATGCAAAGAAAAACACTATAGTAACAGGATTAACTGTCTGTGATAGAAACTAACAACTGCCATTTTAATCCGGTTTAACTGAACAGGTTATGATAAGTTAAGTGGATGTTACAGATGGTTAGAGATTGAGGAAAGTAAGAGGTCTTACTACACAAAAGCATTTGATGTGTTTGGGATGAAATGCAGAGATTAATTTTACACAGGGACACCAGGAGTGTTTGTTAAGATGTTAAACCGGGTCTGAGTTTCGTTCATGAGTTGTGATGCTGTTCTTTCAAACAATGAGAGCGTCTGTTTGTCCTGCTGAAAGTCTGTTACTGTAAACAAATACCTAGTTTCTTAAAAACGCTCTCATATTGTGCTGAGACAAGCCAAAGGCCTCTTTTGTAGTTACGTCACGGCTTCGATTTATGAATTGGTACTTGGTGAAAGATGGTGTTATGTTTTATTAATTTTGTATCAATATTCAAGGTCAGTTGTAGCAGATTTCTCTTTCTCACACAGTCTCTGTTTTTATTATGATTTTAAAGCTTTAATGTGAAGTATTTACTTGTTCCAAATGATCAGTGTGAGGGGAAACAGTGTCTGTGTGTCTGTGTGTGTCTGTTTATCCTTATGTAACATCATTCTGTTCATCTCATCCTGTCATTTCTCATGGCTGGAGATAATCGTCACTGTAATAGACTTTCCGTCTCTCTCTCTCTCTTTCTCTCGATTTAATTACATCTTTAACGCTTAAAAATCACCAATTTTTTACATCACCTAATTTTTCTGTCATCTCTCCTTCTGTTCTGTGTGTGTGTGTGTGTGTGTGCTCTCAGTACGCTGAAGGGAGATATTGGGTGTATTCTCCTGTTCTGCACAGGAGAAAGCTCAGCTCCTACAGTTTTGTAAGTGAAGATTTATTGTGCACTAGGTTCCTCACTAGACACCCTCCCAACCTCAGAGGTTCATCCTGTAGCTCAGTCACTGTAGAGCCTCACAACCTCAGAGGTTCATCCTGTAGCTCAGTCACTGCAGAGCCTCCCAACCTCAGGAGACTCAGATGAGTTCTCTGTTTTTTTTGTCTCACACGTTTCTTAAAACATTCAATACACAAATGAGATCATTTTTGATTGATTGTGACTGAAATTTCTCAAACATTTTCACCTGTAGATTTTGATTAGATGGTATTTTACTAGCAAAAGAATGAATTAAAATAATCTCTCCATGTACGGTTAGCAGCATGTGAGGTTAGTGTTTATAGCAGAGTTAGTATCCTTAACAAACTCCCTCCTTAATGCTTAAAAATTGTTCTTGAATTAGAAGGAAAATGTTAGAAATATTACTTCTGATTTAGTCAAACAAATGGATGCTCAAATCAAGCACATTGCATTGTGGGATACTGTAAAACATACATTTTATGTAGTATGTTATATAGTTCATATATGCATGTGCGTGTATGTTTCATACTGTTGTGGTACAAACAATGAGCCAATAGGGTGTTTAATGTATACAGATAATTTGCATAATGCACATAATATAAACACTGCATGCTGCAAATAAGAAACACAGGTTCCAGGCCCCTCATGCGTTGCTCTTTCTGTCTGTGTCCCTGTTTCTGTTTCATGCCCTCTGCGTCCTGTCTGTCTCTCTGTGCTGTGTCTGCCTGCCTGTGCGTTTCACTGGCGCCCTCTGCTGCTGTGGTGTGTGACTGCAGTCTCCAGAGGACAGGAGCTGGGTATATTCCCCTCTGCATTGTGACTCAGAGCCTCGTCCTGTGTCCCGTGGGGAGAGCGACACAGTAAGTGTGGGGCTAGAACAAAAGTACACCCCAAACATGCTGGAGAAAACCAATCCTGTCAGGATGTCCGTTTACACTTCATTAACACATAATGCATCAGAAAATCAACAGGGATTTTTGGTATGTTAGGCGACATCACTGACGTGTGTTAAGGTTCTACAGAATTGCACCTTTGCTTTGAAGTGATGTGAGTAAATAATGACAAATGGTTGGGGGTGGGTTCTTTAGAGGTTCCTGCAGTAACGTTCCAGAGTGCTGCAGGATGTTGGGATGTTGCGTTGAGCTGTTGGTGCATTTGTTTTATTAACGCAGGCTGCAGGCTGGATGCATGGGCCGTTAGCAGCATGCTAATTCAGGGCACGTTCTGTGACGCCGCAGCTTTGCCTGTTCTGGGTCACTGTATTTCAACACTGTCACACTAGATGCTGGTGTGTCTCTGTGTGTGTGTGTGTGTGTGCCAGTTTATTTTGACTTTGCCGGATCATTTTTTAGGTCCCCAAAGAGAAACAAGCTTATAAATCATATTCACACATTTCCCTTGTCTTGTTGAAAATAGTATGTCAAAAGGTTATGTTGTATAAGGTGTTGTAAAGGATGCTGTATTGTGGTGTACTGTGTTAGGATGCTAGCACTAACCATGCATGTTTTTTGAGCTAATATTACCCACAAACCCTTGCCCCGAGGGAGAGGATGCTGTAGAAAATGATGTCAAGGTGAAACTGCTGTAGAGGCAAACAGCTGAAGGATACAGTAATTTACAGTATGATTTACAGTATGATGTGTGATTTACACTGAACTGTAAATGATAAAAAAGCAGTTTTAAGGTAATGGATGTCTCTAAATGTTATCTTGTCTGTGCTTGCAAACAGATTGTTTTTGCCTAAATGCATTTGTTTAATGTTGCGTTGCTGTCTAAAAAATATGTGTAATGCAGCTAGTTTTTATTAGATGAAGATTCATCAATCTCTCTTTCTCTCTCTCTCTCTCTCTCTCTACAGTAAGCGGGATGTACAGTAGGATTACAGTAGGTGGATGAAGGCTCGTGTGATGAGATGATTTCTCCTCTCACGCTGTGGTTATGCTGAGAAATTCTTTCCAGGATGAATTCTGCTTTTCCCAGTACGATGGAGGGACAAACAACACTTCTAGGAAAAAAAAATTCCCTTTTCCGCCTGGGTGCCACTTCTAATCACTTTCCCTACAATTCCAAGTCGTCGGTGTGTGTGAATCTGACCATCTAAGACGTACAGAATACAAATATTATCCACCTGTGGCTCCTGAAAATAGATCCTATGTGCTGCAGCTACTATCCTCAGGCAGTACGGACATCCCATGATGCACTGGGGCATTCAGGCATTCCATTAGAGTCGTGTTCATCTGTGTGACTGTGAGCTGATCTCGACGACCACACGTCCAGCTTAGAGCTTCTTCATTATGCAAATAAATCTGTCCGTTCTGCCGCAAAACATACGTGATTGCATGTGATTACATGATGTATTTTTATGTCGCGTGTGAGGTTTGTGTGATAAAAAAATATTAAAGGATTGAGACTAAAATAATTACTTCATATGATCCAAAACATATCACCCAGGACGCGACTAGGCTGTTATAAAAAATGTTCAGCCCGGTTGATAGCTGAACTTTTGTGTAAATAAATTAATCATTTTTCCATAGTTTTTTTTCTATCAGTCATTTAATAATCTGTCATTTTCCATTTTGTAAAGATCTGTGGTTTGTTCAGTGTTTGTTCAGTGACGGATCCGTTGGGCTGGTGGCGATTCTGGTATTTAAAGAGTTAGGAGGCTGATTTCATGTGTAATGCTGATTTATATACTGTGTGTAAGAGGACTGTCATCTGGGAGAGTTAGGGTCCTGTTAAGAGGGTCTCACCAGGGGGTCTGAGAAACTGTTTGTGCAGATTTTGCTCTTGAATTTAAGCGTCAGCATCCACAATGTATAATTCAATTTAAGGGTTACAAATAAGATTTCAAGATGATAACTGAATTTAAAGAAAGTTTGTGTGAAAGTCCGTCTGTGGATTTTGTAACTGACAGGAATGCAGTCTGACTTCTGTCTGTGGTGAATGTGTTTGTGACAGAAAGAGTGTCTGTCTGTGTCAGTTTGTGTGTGTGCCTGACATTCTGCCTGTGTGTGTGTCTGTGTGAGTGTGTGTCTGTGTGAGTGTGTGTCTGTGTAGCAGTTTTTTAATTCAACATAAAACTGGACATGAATTATTTTTGAATCATGTTCTGGGTTTGATTGTACAGGATGATTCATTGCACATTATTCCAAAGGAACACAAGTGTATCTTTTTGTGATCCTTTATAAAAAATTGTAATGCCCCACTTGTTAAACAATCGTTCCTTATTGCTGATGTCAGGCCGCATGAGATGAAAATTAATATATATATATTAATAACTGTTGACTCATATTTTGGGCTGTTGTTGGTCACGCAGCCGTTGGTCATGCACCTGCAGCAGTTTAATGCCAGTCAACATTAATGCAATAAACCGTAAGGCAATACTAGCAAATAATGATTGGAGGCAGAATGTGACCTTATAAGTCCTTTATAATCCACAGACTCCAGTCTGATATGGAACGTTGCTTTTAATAATCCAATCAACGCCTGATGGATTAGATATTAAATCCTGACCTAAACTTTTCATCCTTAAATTCTGTTACAGAGTGATGAAAGTTATGCTAATGTTAACGTCAATGTCAATCTAAAGCTGAGTAATGAATACCGAGTACTAAGTACAGAATATTAAGTACTGAATGCTAAATACTGAGTACTGAGTACTCAGTACTGTATACTGGGGTTTGTTTTTGATGTGACACCCATTGACGCTGGTTTACTGTAATATACTCTGTGTGAACACAGAGCAGTAGTCTAAACCCTTTCAATCTGCTTTTTCCATTCAAAAAAGTTGCTGACGTACTTTGTTTTATTGTAACGTTTTATTTATTGTCATCTTGTATGTATATTATTATATGGATGTCTACAGCTTTATAGTTTTTATAATTTTTTAATACTTTAAGACGCATTTTGTTTGTGCTGTATCTCATAAGGGGGTTTATCTGGTTGAGAACAGATTTATAAATACAGTTTGTGTAGAATCAGTCCATCTCAGGACAGAATGTTCTGGATCAGTACAATTTAAACTTTATATGTATCTGTGGCCTGCTGTGATTCAGGAACAATTTTGACTTTTATTTATAGACACACACCTAAGACAGAATTTAAATATTGTATATATTCATACACAGACAAAATCAGTAAAACAATCAGGCTAGTTTTATGCTAACATACAGTATAGTACAAAAGTCTTAGGCTTATGTACAGTACAATACAGTCCTGATTTAAACATGATCAGTCAGTCTGATCACTGAAGAACCATCATTCGACATCATAAATAACATTGCCTTATTTGGAAAATCAGATTTTATTAAGACAATTTATTAAGAATATTATAAAATCCATCGTCACCCAGTTGTCACGGGCGAGTCTTTGTAGTATAATGTACAGTATGTTTACAGTAATGATGTATTATACGTCTGAAGTAATAAAAGTTTTATTTTTGGGCTGCATGTAAGTACATACTGAAAAAAACATAATAGGAAGATTATAATCCTGTATTGATCCGTCATGCAGACTGTCAGATACTGTAACTCTTCAAACGTCTGGTACAAAGCGCTTGTTTTGTGGGTTTATGATGTAACGTTCACCCTCGGTAGTATCTGTGTGTGTGAGTTTGTGAATGAATGTAAATATTTTTGTTTTTTGTCTCTGAAAAAAATCTGTGTTGTAATTCTAGTGTCATTTTCAAGTCATAAACTTCAGTGCATGTGTCCGACATAAAAATATTGAGTCTGTGTGTTTGTACAGAGCATCAACTGATAATGGTGTACAAATAAAAAACAAATCTACAAATAAATGCCTACAGTATGAAAACTGAGTGTTGTGTCAGTACGTCTGTTCTTTATAGACGAATTTCAGATGCGAGTTCAAAACAAACATCAGGTTTAGTTGTTCGCCGGGCAAAACAAATCACATGTAAACGCTGGTGCATCACGTTTTTGTATAATTTACATCCACGTCCATCTCAGCCTTTTAAGTCACAGCCTCACAACCAAAATAAAACACAGATTCTCCACCAATGCAGGAAATGTTGACCAATACAGAGAATTAATTGTTGCGGCATTGTGACAGATTGTTGAAATTATAAACCTGTTTTGTTTTGTCTTTTGTTTTTTAATCTTTGTTTTCTTTTTTATTTTACTCAGTGAAGAAATGTTGCAGAACATTACATGTGTTTTTAAATCGTTGATCCAGTGAAGTTAAAACTGTGTTTTGCTGTGTTTCTGTCGACAGCTTTAGTTGTGCCTGTTGACCCCAGAACTGTAGCAGCAGGCATCTGTTATCAGTGAAGCGCAGGTTTCCTGCACCAGCTCAGTGTGTTGAGACCATTCACTGTAAACGCTGAAACAGAAAAATACTGTTCTTACTCAGGAAATGGCTCAGATGTTTCTCTTTCATAGCTCAGGAAACTCACGTGACTGTCAGATGTTTCTCCGAAAATGTCTTTGAATAAATAAACAGTTGACATACAGTAAAAGTAAAAAACTGATTTGTTTTTTAGCTAAGTTACGTTTTTGAGTTCTTTCTGTGATCTTTGACTTTAGTTTCTCGGTTCTGAGGCGATTGTGAGGCATCGCTGAGATCTCGTCTGAGAGTCTAAACAACACCCTTGTGAGACTTTTGTTGTTCCTGAGAGAAACATCACAGATTCTGTTACCCACAATGCACTGTGGTCTGTCCCGGAGTTAAGGTCGTAGGTGATTATTTAATGTGTCAATGTTCATTTTGATCCAGAATGAATGCAGGATGTTAGTATTCACAGTTGTTTTTATTTCATTTGAAAACCGATAATTACAAAGAGATTATTGTGCATGTTTTCACAGATGATCTCCAGAGGAGCTTTCATGAGACGATACAGAGACACTGAGGTGTGTATGACAATAATGGACCCACACATATTAAAAAAAGAAACCTTTTAAAGACCAATATTTTTATAAAACAAATAAACAGTGATGTAAACGTTTCTTTACCCAGAATGCTCCTCACTGATACTTAGTTAAATGCTTTAATTGTTAGTCCAACCCAGACAGCAATAAAAAAAATTAGTGCCATATTTAAATTATCAGCTTGTTTTTATAGCTTTGCTTTACTGTTCATGGAAGAACATGCATGAATCTCATTTAACACATTTCAGACCAAAAATCAAAAGAAAAACTATGTTATTCTTTACATAAAGAGAAATAAAATCATTGTTTTGCAGATTATTTGATACTACAGTTATAAAACTGTCAATAGTTTACTTATTTTACCACATTATAGTGATAGGAGATTTATTTTGCATATGCTTGTCATGAGGATAATTCTCCTAAAAACTGTTTATTTGTGTAAATGTTTATTCAATGTGATTTTGGGCTGAAATGTGATTTCAGAATCCAGGAGCATTCAGAGGCATTAATTGTGTATCTGTATAAACAGAGAGTCTGAGTTTACAGTCACATGTTCTTCCATTGATATCGATAAAGCAAAGCTTCATTTTTTAAACACTCTGGAAGCCAATAAACACGTCACAGTCTCGTACTGTAAAACTTTACTTCAAGGCAGTAGCGTGTGAGCTGACAAGCTTTAAAAAAGAAAAATATATGGTACACAAATAAAACTGAGAACAGCGACACGTGGAGTAAATCAGAGATGATTGACAGGTTGGTGAGGGCTGGTTGTCAAAGTTACAGGTTTTGGCAGCACTGTAGTTTGTTGCCCTTTTGCCCGTCTGTGGTTGGTGGGACGCTGATGTCCACCACGTTGTTCCCCGGCGACTCGTCGTGGGCTGATCGGTCGGCGATCTGCTTCTGTGATACGATGCGATAAATTTCTGTAGGTAATAAACGCAGAAAGATTGTCTGAACATACGCCTGGTACAATGTCTGGTACAATCTCAGCATAAACCAGATTCACACACACGTCTCATGTAAATCACTCCCACTGCATACCGGAGTCACTCTTACCTGTTAGGATGTTCTTGAATGCCTCCTCCACATTGGTTGAATCCAGAGCGGACGTCTCGATAAACGATAGGTTATTTTTCTCTGGAAACAAGGAGAGAGGCATTTAGTATCTCTCTGATAATGTAACTAACAGCTTCTGTTTCTTGACAACAGGAAAACAGATGATGTAACTGCAGCAGCTTTAAAGGTGGCGATTTCAGAGACGCTTGTAATGAAAGCTTGATTCCCCCTCCCTTCAGAGACGTTTTCAAAGCCAACAGCACATGGAGGAATGCAAACACACAGTTTAACAGGCAAGTAGGAGATCCTATCACTGCATTCGGACCAACTGCAATGATTGGACGAACATTTTATAGTCCTGTGATTTTCACAGAAGATATATAAATATATTCATCCACTTTACAGTGAGAATTTTATCCATCCATCCTAACAAAAAACGGAAAAATATCCTGTCCCACCTTTAAGACAGAGAAACATCTACAACAAATGTTTGTGATATTCAGCAGTTTGTTCTGTGTGGGACTCTGTAACTAACAGTGTGATGAAGGTTAATGAAGCTCTTCACACTCGCAGCATCGCTCTCCTGAGATTTCTGCATGCGGCAGCTGTAACGCGCTGCGTCTGGTGTTGCGTGTACCTGCAAAGGCTCGGGCCTCGTCGGTGGGCACCGCCCTCAGGTGCCGCAGGTCGCTCTTATTCCCCACCAGCATGATGACGATGTTGTTGTCGGCGTGATCTCGTAGCTCCTTCAACCAGCGCTCCACGTTCTCATAGGTCAGATGCTTGGCGATGTCGTACACCAACAGTGCGCCAACGGCTCCACGGTAATACCTGTACAGGTGCACATATACACACAACATACACACACACAACATACACACACACACAACAAACACACACATACATACACACAACATTTACTGCTAATGATTTATGTGTTACTGCTAGTTGACAGAAGTTAAGAAATCTCTCAGTTCTTTTGCTTTTTGGTTGCAAAATAAGACTTAAATTGTGTATTTTTATATCAATATTTTTATATATATACATCAATTTAAGAAAAACCATTAAGTTTATTCACGTGTAACCTTAGCAACCACAGATGTATGTATGCGCATATTTCCATTTTACTTTCTAATTATTTAAATATATTTACTCAAAAATATTTATCCTATTGAAATTAAGATGTACTTACAAAAATGTACCTTTGCACCAATATTAAAGTCATTTGTCACAGTACAAACTAAATAAACTCTTATTATCTTGTGGTCTCAACACATCAGTGTTTTGGGCTGTACTCACGCAGAGGTGATCGCCCGGTACCGCTCCTGACCCGCTGTGTCCCAGATCTGCGCCTTTATCGTTTTCCCGTCCACTTGAATGCTCCTGGTTGCGAACTCGACCCCTATCGTGCTTTTGCTCTCCAGGTTAAACTCATTGCGTGTGAAACGCGACAGCAGGTTACTTTTCCCGACACCTGAATCTCCGATCAGAACAACTGAGGGGCAAACACAAGCCATGAAGTATTTAGTGACACGTCTAAAGTACATTAACTGGAAGCTTGTTATTGTTGTATGTAGGATCTAACTGTGTTTTACGTTCGTATAACGTTTAATCTGTAACTTGGTAGTAATTGTTAGCCGAATACTTGGTGAAGAACAAATATGACATCACTATTACGTGTCTGACAAAGTTTTACAGTATTGTATCATTAACAACAGCCTGAAACTATAAAAGCACTGGACCTGTTAAAGCATACGATCTATTAAAGCACAGGATCTATTAAAGCACAGGATCTATTAAAGCACAGGATCTATTAAAGCACTGGATCTATTAAAGCACAGGATCTAATAAAGCACAGGACCTATTAAAGCACAGGATCTATTAAAGCACAGGATCTATTAAAGCACAGGATCTATTAAAGCACAGGATCTATTAAAGCACTGGATCTATTAAAGCACAGGATCTATTAAAGCACAGGATCTATTAAAGCACTGGATCTATTAAAGCACAGGATCTATTAAAGCACAGGATCTATTAAAGCACAGGATCACTCGTGTCTGTTTGCATTGATTTCCATACGCTGTTTGCACACAGCAGTGAATTGTCACGGGACGCGTGTCGTGCACTAGGAAGTAAAAGTGAACTTTGGTCGCACATCACGCTGGTCCCGGGAAAACGACATTAAACGTAATAGTTTTGCGGTGACGTCACACAACCATTTAAGGAAAGTGACCCATCACGCGTGGGTCTGCGTGATCCAATCTGACCCAACCGAACCGACACATTATTCCCATCATGCATCACAAACCATCCCGCTACGTGCGATCACACAGATGTGATTATGGATCACAGTGACCTGTTATATCATCATCATCATCATCATCATCATCATTAGACGCCGAAACATTTGCTTAGTTTTGTTTTAAACACATAAAAATACGACAGCATCCGATTTTGTGGGTCATGGCCTGCATCCATTTAATGCATGTTAAAGTTTTGGTTATCAAACGGCCAGATGTGACAAACAAGCGTCGTGAACGCTTTCAGATCCAGAACCGTTCAGTGTTATTGGCGACCGATGCGTGCCGTTCCTGCCCTGCGATGACAGCTTTGATACGGGCATGATTTCAGACAGGCTGTGGGTCTGAACGCTCAGCTGCATGAACATGTTCCCCGATGCGGTAAGTTTAAACATGCATTTATATCAATAGCTGTGGAGCGATGGATGGACCGTGAGCGACTGACCTTCTGCACGGGGGGATGAAAATTACCTTTAAACAAGAAATCGTATTCATCGTCTCTGTTGCCCATTTTCAGAGAAAATCCCGAGTCCGTCTGCAAGGAGGCAAAGCGGCAGATGTTAAATCAATGGCTCAATGCAAGGAGAAGACAGTCAAGGAGAAGACAGTCAAGGAGAAGACAGTCAAGGAGAAGACACACGCACACGCACACAATGCGCCAGTTCTGGCCGCTGTCACACCGCAGGAAGAGCGATCTGCTCGGGTCTGCAGTAGGGGAGGAGTCCCGGCGCTCATCTCATAGCACCCGGCAGGGGGCGCTGCTGTCCGTGCGCCCGAGTCCTGCTGGAGTTCCCATCATCATCATCATCATCATCATCATCATCATCACAGGACCTTTCTTCAGCTGTGGGAGGCTTCATGGACTTTCATTCCTGTGTGTGCAATTATTTTTTTACTTCTGTTGCTTCTTAAGTCTTGGGACTTTTTTGCAACCAAATTCAGGCCCTCGTGGTCCATTTTTATCAGAGGTTCTGCTTTGAGGTTGTGCAGATTCAGAACTGGACCTGGACCAGAAAAGGCCACAGCTGAAAAAAATAGTTTCAATTGACAAAATGGAGGAATAATTTTGTCATGGTTTTTAAGTTAGTTGTTGATTCGGGCTTGTACTGTATACGGTTCTCATCAAAAGTGTCAGAAAAACATGCCCAGTTCTTCATTGTTTAATACATTGAGTTCAGTGACTGTTAGTTAACTTATTTATTAAAATACTGTGTTAAAACAAACAGCTACCAAATGTCAGATTATTATATCATGGTATTTCTCAGGTCTAGAATCAACTGGAACAACTTCCTGGGAGAATTTGTCGACTCTTTCAAGCAGAAGTTAAGCTTAAAGATCAAGGAGAAAAGAAGGAAGTTGGGAGAGGAAGCCGAGCCCTGGAGGAACCAAGGAACAGGAGGAAACATGGGAGGAAACCTTTCCTGACCTGACTGCTTCCTGTAATGGACAGGAAATGAGGTACTGCAGCTGATTTGGACCGACCGTCACACCGTTAAAACGTGTGATAATGAATTAAATCTATAATGTAGATTAATCAATGTTATGATTGTTTCACTAAAGAATGTCCAAATACAGACCGTGAGTCTCTGGTACTTTCCCATTAGATAATGTGACGGATGCTGGAGTAAGTCGGGTAGTTTCCAAGTGCCATCACATGCTACGGTACGGCCCATGAGAACATGCTAACCAGTAGTAGGTGTTGAAATATGAGCTATTGTTACAAAAATGGCTGATCTGGCAAAATTTCACAATTAGAAAAAAATATGAGTCAAAAGGTGAATTAAATGATGTTTCCTCTGAAACAACAAAGTCTAATTTTGATAACTGGATCTCTGCTTTTTGGACTTTGAAAAGAAATTTGAAAAGACCACCGAATGGTCCAAACAGAACACGTGTAAAAAGGTAAATTGTGGTGCTTGAACAATATCCTGTGGTGATCAGGTTCTGTGTTGTTTGGTAACAAAGTACAAAGTTTTTTTTTGTCTTTAGGAAAGCATTGACTGAGAATCTGTGGTTTGAGGACTCTGGAATCATTAGTGAGAAAACGTTGAACTCGTGAGTCTCACACACACACACACACACACACACACACACGCTTCCGATGATAAAATGCAAATGATGGACGCTTTCAGGTTCAGTCACCTGACCCACATGCAAAACAGTGACCAAGACTTTTCTCTCAGGAAATGAGAAAGCGTGTCCATTTAAATGTGTTCTTACATTGTCAGTTTTTATGCTTCAAAATAACATTTTCCTTTCAGCTTTTTACAGACTTTTCCTCTGTAGGATACAGATTCTGGTTCCAAATGAAATTCCTTTAATGTCTCTGTTGTTTCTCCAGTGAACCACCAGACAGCAATATAGAAACAGTCTCTGCCTGTCAGTCATTGTCCATTCATTGGATTCATTGGTGATGTGTTTTTAAGGGCGGGGTTTGGAGAGGCCAGTAATGTGGTTTCATTTATATAGCGTAAGTTACCATTTAAGTGCAATATAAGTTACACTTTCATAGCTTTACAATATGGTTACAATTGTAGTAATTTTACAGTTATTGCTGCAGTACAGCTGCTTTTCCTCTGACAGACGCGAGAGGACGCAGTGTGCGTGTTTTACTCTCAGGGTTTTACTGTCGTTGTGTTTATGATTATAATTCTGGTCAAGGTTTTAGTTAGATTGTTTATCTCCTTTTGTCAAAACCTAACATGTTTTTTTTACATGTTTTTAGTTGAGAACTAAGAACTTTGCAATCATTAAACTAAACTATTCCTTATTTAAATGTATTTGTATAGTCATTTAAGAATTTATGTACATTTAGGCATTTGGTTAAAGACAAAGTTACAGAGACAGAGAAATACGAGTTAAAGTTTTTAAATATCGAGAGCATTTACCTATTCCTGTCAAGTCTCCATGGAAAAGGTTTTTGGATATTTCTGGAATATTGTGTGGGATGTGGCTGACAGGGTTTGGAAGAGTGATGTTGTGTCCTTTAAAGAAGGGACCACCAGGGCTGTCGGACAGGATAATAGTGGAACGGGGCACAGTATGGACCCCCGAATAGATTAGACAGGGACCCAGAAACATGGCTGCTCTGGGTGCCGATAGGGTGTAGCTGTCGGTCTGTTTTATAAATTAGGTGATTTAAATTTCATATACGTATTTAATTCAATCCAATGCATTCTACTGATGTTTGTTTCAGTTTTTTATACATGTTCTTGTTTAATTGTGTGGCGTTTTATAAAAATCTCTGTACGACATTATTACAGCGACTCCATGTAAGACTTCAGATCCCTCGTGTATCAACTTCCTTTTGTAGCCAAAATCTAGAACATGGAGTCTTTTGACATCATTTCTCTTTCTATGGAAAACGGGGACAGTCATCGTTTTAATTACCCACATAATTGACTTATTAAGTGCTTGTCTTACTGATTGTGTAACTTCTCTCTCATGGCTGTAGCCGTGATTTTTCTCTGTCAGGTGATCATCGGGGGACTGTGAGAGGGTCTTACGCTCTTGTTCTTCTGTGTCTCCTAAAGCTCTTGAGATATCACGCTCCGTGTTCTGTGGAGCAGGTTAGGACACTCCATACATCACAGCATTGCCCCGGGACTGGAGCTTTAATCCAGAATCCTGGAGAGACTATTGATGTCAGAACCATAACAGGAAACACAGAGGACACTGTAATCAAATTACACTGACGTTTAATACAGAAGGTTTGGATTGAATAGTGATATTTACATGGTTAACCGCTCTATCAGCCCCGGCCTTTATGCATTAAACAAATCTCTGGTGTTATATGATTTTAATACGGTTAGTACTGACCAGCCATAATAATTTATTATTTAATAATAATGTTATTTTGTTAGTTGTTAGAATATGGATCAATGCCTTATTCAGATGATCGCATTTAATGTGCTGGTTGTCATGGTGACCCTGGACATTAAAACCACCATGTGAACAGATTTAAATCTGAAGAGGTTTAATCTGATAATATTTCAAATTATTGTTTTTTTTTGCTTATTGCTTTTAAATATATTTCAAAGTAATTTGTTTGCGTTCATTCAATTTTTTAGCTGCCCATAAACGTCACGTGATACGCGTGTGTGTGTGTGTGTGTGTCTAGACGTGTTTAGACGTGAAACAAGACTGTGAAAATGCTTTGAATGTCACTCCACAACAGTGGGCTTCATGTCCTCAAAGACTTTTGACCCACATCCATACAAACTTAATAATATCCTGATCTCTCCTGATATCTGGATAAAACCCTTTGTTGTGTTTTTATTCTGCATTGTAATATTGATTAAGGTAGTCAATGCAAATCATTGTTAAATGTTTCTTCATGAAGTCTTTGAGCTTCTATTTCTTTAGTTCCTTTATTTCTTCAGTCTAAGGAGAATGTGCATTTTTCATCTCAGGACTCGCCTTGAGATTCTCTGTCACTGAAATGTCTGAATGGACAGAAAGAGGATTTTTGCTACTGCTGCATGTCATATTTTTAGAAATTCTGCTGAGTATAAAGATGCAATAAAAATGACAGCTGACATTTTTGCAGCACGTTCGCCGCTCACAGCATGCGTTTCTGACACCCTGCAGCCGAAGCTGCGTGTGTTATTATACTGCAGACTTTCTGCACAACTGCAGGCTCAAGTTTATTAAACACACATTAACTCTAGATTCTCTCTAGAATCCTGTCATTATTTATTTAAACTTGTGTGACTTCCTGGTGTAGCACAAAGTGTTTTGAAAATGCATGACTGTGTGAAAAGTATGAATTTTGATTTGACCATAAAATGATGATGCGCTACAATCTCACAGTTCTTATGTAATATAATCGATATATCAGAGGATCAGACGGACATATACATCAGTACTTCTTAAAAATCTCCCCTCACATTATTAACAGAAATGTTTTCTGGATTTACCTTTGAGGCATTTAGACCAAATGTGTTTTAGTTTCTCTTCATTTGAGAGCCTGTTGGAGCCATAAATGTAAAAACACATGTAAATGTGACTTTAAATACAGCCCAATGCAGAGATTTCTCTAGACTTGTAGAAGTGACACTGTGGCAGAGTTCAGCTGTATCAAAAATGCCCAAGAGTCTTTTACTCCAAAGACATTTTTGTGACAGTGATTTTCTTCTGCTTTCTATATGGCTCTGAACCGCATTTACAGTGTCGCCCCATGAGACAAAGATACACAATAAGTGAATTATTACTTAGTGAAGCTTCTCAAACCTGCTGTAGCACTAAAAGGCAAGTTTTTGATGGAAAGCATCTCACCAATGTTTGTAAATCAAAATTGGAGCATAATAATAAGCATAATAAGCAGCATAATAATTCATAATAAAGATTCATTGTAATTAAAGGAATAGAAAATGGTTTGTAAGTAAGTTAACATGCATACTATCCTAAATCCTTGTCTTGCAAGGGTCTTAGTGTGGTATGAATGTTAAAGGGGGTATATTTTAACCTTATTATTATTATTATTATTATTATTATTAATGTTCGTCCAATTACACAATTTTCATACAGAAGATGTTTGTGTTGGTCTAATGTTTAGCTTTATGATGTATTATAAGCTGTTGGACTGTTGTTCTGTGTGTATCTCAGTTATACAGTCCCTGTCTCCTCTCTGGACCGAACCCACTGAGTCTCGAACCGAGCGACCCGCTCAGCCAATAGAAAACAAGCGCGTGTGACKGATGCTGGCGCGCGCGACAGATGCGATCATTCCTGCACGAGCAGCGCGCGCCACACGGACCCCGAACCGCTGCCGGTATGTCTATTAAAGTTTTATTAAAGCTTCTGTCATTATTCATCATGAACGAGTTTATCAACAGACAGAAAACAGTTTTTCCTAAAACATAAAATAGAAACTTGGCGACACTTTCTATTGTTAAGATTGTTAAGCCATTAAAATGTATAATTGTTGTCAATGTATAATGTATGAAATGCATGAGTGATGCATATAATGTATATATTATATATAGAAACATATGTAGTCGATATATGATGATGTATGAATCTTTGCAGCAGATGCACTTAAAACTTGTATCAGGTGTTTTGTGTGTTTTGTGTGTTATAGAAACATACAAACACAGATGTATTGTTTTTAAGAGCTGATCCAGTCCGAAGACAGAAAACTGAGATTTATCTGATGTGTGAATCGGATCGATTAGTATTGATCTGTTTTTTCTGCTCGGTTGGATTTCATTTGATCATCTTCACTTTTCAGACACCTTTGTAATCTTTCTACAAGAGGTTAGACCGCATTTATATGACTAAACAGTACAAGCTATTTGCAAAAACCTCTTTTTCAGCTCGTCTGATGTTTGTCTCTTTAAAAAAACAGAAAATCTGCATTATGTTTACTGGTGTAGCCAGTTTTGTTGTTTGCTAGTAAGTTATTGGTTAAAGCCACTCTTGTTATTAAAGGGCATTTAATAGTGTTTGTTAACTAAATGACTGTTTTACCTGCAGATCTCATCTTTCCTAATGTTGTATTTATAGATGCCCTTTGACCTGCCCTGAACCTTTTAGTTATCTGTGTGGCAAAGCCCAGCTGTCCGTCACAGACATCAGCTGTTAACACACGCATCCCATAATTAACATTAGAAATCTGTGGCTGCCGGAAAAGCCTGACCTGTTGATCAGGAACATCAGATGTTAAGAAAGTGTCTGTAGTATCTGAATACAGCTGTAATGTTCTGCACAGATCTGCCGTGAGGAAGAGATGTGACCTAATTTACTTCTCTTTTATGTGGCCGTTATTGATCCACAATGTTTTAAGAACCCGATCGACCCAGATTTACAGGAGTGTCTTTCTCTTCATTCACAGAGCCACGATTCCTGTCACGCAGTAGCTGGAAATAGCAGTTCTTTCTATCCTCGCTAACAACTATCTTCTCTGGTTCACGAGGGCATCTGAAAATGACAGCATGTGTGCAATTAGCCGCAGAAGAGCGTGTCAGCATGTTTCGTTCATATAAAACAGCCGCGTGACGTCTGTTTCAGTGTGAGATGTGGATGTCGTCTCTGTTGGATGTGGTCTGAAGAACTTCAGATCTTCAACGTTCCTGTCGCATCTGACTGATTTTCCATCATCTCCGCCCGACAGGTAACCTCAGAGGACCATTTTTGCTCTTTCATGGCTCTAAGTTTTATTCAAGTGCCTATTGTTGTCCTCAGACTTTATTTGGAGAACTGACAAAAGACACAAATGAGTGTTGTTGACATACAATTATAAAATTGTGGCATAGCTCAGATCATTTGTTCTTGATGAGAAATAATTGAGCTCATATTGAGATCCATCACTTTTCTTTACAGACTTTGGAGGTCTCGATGAGATCTCTTCTGAAACTCTAGAGGAGACATGAGATTACTGAAGTCTTAGGAGAAAAAACTAAGAAGGAGGAGTCTAATTCTTCATCGTATCTCTGGAAATGAGAAACAGTTGAGACGTTACAGAGATCTCATTTGTGATTTATGGGATCCTCTCATATTCAGATCCTGGACGCATTTTGTTTGGGAACTGAGAAGATGAGTGGAAGCTCTTTTATGGAGTATGAGGCGCAGTCTCTGGCTCCTGTTTCGGACCCCAGGGCCACAGCGGGGCTCCTGTTGGCCCCCGACACAGAGCAGAGCACAGCGTTATGTTTTGTTGGGCTCCTGATGCTGTTTTTGGTGTTTCTGCTGGTCCGGTGTTTCCGGATTCTCCTTGACCCGTACAGCAGCATGCCGTCCTCATCCTGGTCTGAACACAAGGATGGTTTGGAGAGGGGACAGTTTGATTACGCGCTGGTTTAGCTGCAGACCAGCAAAAGTTACTGGTTTCAAACAAAAACTCTGGTTTGTTCAAAATGTTCTAACAATTTTTCTGGTGCAACTCTCTTAAAATGTTAAAATAATGTTATTCTGGTTATTGTTTTTGGTTTTAGTCTAAACTTTAACTCGTATCTGTCTTCATTTATTCTGTAGACGGGGGCAAAATATACACACTTTACTCACCTGCGCTGTATTAACCTGTTAAGTGTTAGACTAGATAAACTGGTTAATTGTTGTTAGTATGTGCTCTTTAATTCTGTGTGTATTTTAGCATTGTGTGTTTGATTAGCATTGATTACACCTAAAAATTGGAGAAAGTTAATGTGCCTTTACTATAATCCACAATAATTATTGCTTTTCTGATAATTTCATGTTATTGATTCTCCTGTCTTGTTGATAAACCTGTTATCTGGTGTTAGAGGTAAATGTGATCATTCTGTCAAACCACATCCAGACACAAGAATCTTTTTCTGGACCTTTAATTTAAGCAAATAAAAAGCATTAATAAATGATTAGTGCGTTTGCTGTGTGTCGAGAGCTGCAGTGATGTTTCTCTAGGTTTCTCCCTGTGGATTAATCAAGCGCATCTGTGAACAGAGTCCCTGCAGTAACTTACACTCAGTCTCTGTGTTAATTTAATAAAGACCAGATGACAAACAGTTCACATCTAATGCTGATGTTTCCATGAGCACAATATCTGCAGCTATATTGCTGTTGTGGGCTTTTCCAAGTCAATACAAATCCGGACTCAATATTGTTCCCTTGGCATTTATATAACCTTCCAGCTTGGCACGTATGATCAGGACGATTCATGACACAAACCTGTTTTAGTGACGCTCCACCACCAGCCGCTATGACAGCTCCTGTCACCCGAACGGGTAAAAGGTCAAACGCTGTTTGCTTTCTCTTGTGTACGACTCAATACAGCAGGGCTGTAAATTATTTTCGATGGCATATGTTTGTTCCTCTGTAAATGAAGCAGATCTGATTAGAAGACACGTAGCATTGATTAAATCATTGATTATGCTGTAAATCTGAGGGGCATTGACAGCTGCTCTGAGCCAGAGGACGCTGGAAGATGTAAATCAATCTCCTCAGATGCTACAGTTCCTCAGATGCTCGTCTTCAGTGCATTACTGTGTTTGGTTAGGCTATGGACCTGATAACAAAAGACGTTCTCAGATCGTTGGCTAACGTTCCAAAAGTACTTTCTCAAAGTTATCAAAAACTATTCTTGCAGTAAAGTTGCAGTAAATGCAGTAAATGTTAAATGTTTTGTACAGTCAAACTGTATTCTGAAGTGGTTAGTGAAATGTTTTTCAAACATTATTACACAATTTAAACATGTTTGAATAACAAAACCTAGAAATAATGTCAAAGTCTAAAAATAATTGTTTTAAATGTTTATAAATGTTTTAAACGTTTTATAATAAAATGGCTGCGTCCTCATTTACGTTTTTGTGCTATTAAAGCAATAAACTTACTGGTGATGTATTTTAAGTGTGCAAGATATCAGTGCACCAGTATGTGTCATGATAACACAGACCCTTTATTTGCAAACTATTTGCATTAAGCAGCCTATGTGCATATGGCTAAAAACTTACCCTGTATTCGCCCCAAAACCACTCAAACAATAAGCAATATGCAACTTTCTCTAGTTAAACTCTCACGTGCCACTTAAATAGTTGGTTTGTGAATTGGCACGGACTCGTTTTTAACATTTTAACACAACTCAACACAACTCAACACAACTCAACACAACTCAAGAAAGCAAAGCACAAATACAAGTCTTGCCTACGAGCGCCATCTTCTGGCCAGAGTAAGTGTCCAAAATAGTCATAACTGGACAACTTATTATTCCTGCACTCTAAATTTAATATATTAAATATGATATATTGTCTGTATTACGATGTTAAAAATATATAGAAGAAGATGAAAAAACACTTTTATTTGGTGGCACAATTTGTTAAAATTGACAAAGTCATGAAAGGAACAACATGTTTTATAATTATTTAACTATTTGTCTTATTTTGGACAAATTCACACTGAAATGCCAACAATAAAACATCTATCAGCTGGTAAATACTGCTAGAATTAATACCTAACATTTCCTGCATGTATGGCTTCAGTTAAACTTTTGTTTGGATTAATAGTTGACATGGATTTCAGAGGCTTTCATCTTCATCTCATCAGCCAAACATCAGACATACAAAAGATTTCTGCTCCACTTCCTCAGAACAAAACCAGCATCTGTTCATCTGAGTTCATCTGAGTTCTGTTCACAACTGCAGCTAATGCTTATGCACAAATGCTGTAAATATAACTTTTATATTCTCCATTATAAGTGATTTGTTGCTTAAAACTTTGCCTGGTTGAAGAAAAATCGTGTTTAATAACAGACACACTTAAATGAATACTGGAAATCAATGCATTCAATTAGTATCAATACATTTGTATTATTTTTGCGTTTATATTTATTGTCCTGTCTTGTTATATTTTACAGGTGAGTCTGAATCCATCGTGTCTTGAATCTTTCGTGCAGTTGTCTTCACGTTTTAACATTCAGGTTGACTTGAGGAAGGCAGCTGAACAGTAAGAGACGCTTTTGACGCACCTCCACCTGTGTAATCTGACGTCACAAATGGGAAAATGCGGAAGGTGATAAAAGACGCGTGTGACGACAGGTGCGTCAAGTGACGACGTCTTATCACCTTCTTATCAGGCACATTTAATGGCTACTAAAGTTTTACACACAAAACGTGGTGATACGAAAGAAAATTGTCGCTTGAGGGGGTTTCTGTGCCAGTGAAATGTAGGACGGGGGGTTTGGATACGGGGGGGAACAGATTGAGACCCTTTTGTTTTTGTGGTAAACCGTGCCAATGTTACCAGATTCATATTTTAAAACTATTGGCCAGAATGTCTGTTTCTCAGTGCTGAGATTTATGTGCTAATCGGTCCTTACAAACAGATCAACGACTCGTAAATATACTGGTTGGTTCCGGACGTCCAGCGCAATGCGTTCGCGTGCATAACAGACGCAAACCATGTGGGTTCAATCCCTGATCGTTTTTAAATGATTCACTGACATGAATTGTTCATACGAGTCGATTCTGTGAAATGAGACGGACTTTCATCGCCGCCTGCTGGACCAATAATCGTCCCGACGCACCCGGACGAGAGACGCGCAGAGACGCGTCGCGACCTCCGCGTTATTCTGCACGTTTATCTCGCTGCATGTAACGCACGCGAAGGATTCGCTGTCCCGGCTCGGTTTTGGACGTATTTATTTCTGGACCTTTTTTACCAGCGGAGCTCAAACGCGTTTTTATGGTCGCATATTTACGGACCTGCGAATTTACATCGGTCGCATTGTGAACAGGATCCGTATGCAAATCTTTATGGAAAATCGTTTGCATAAACCCCGTTGAATCCAAACTGCGCTCGTGAGATCATCACACACATCCATACATCACAATACATCACAATACATCACAACACAATCACATCACAACCCCAGCATCATTCACTGTAACGCAACCTGCGCACTGACGCACCGTCAGCCCAACAGGATTCATCGCATCACACGAGCAGGTATTGAACCAAATGCGTTTTCTTTAAAGATTTACTGCAGTAAAATGCACTTTACTCTGGTAATACGAGGTGTAAGAGTTTACGGGTATCAGACGTCATCTGTGATGTCAGGCATGTCATCTTCATACGTGCGTTATCTTGGTACGTGATGGTGTCTCCAAAGGTTCACGAAGGTTCAACAGCGCAGAATCAGGGTCCAAAATCCTCATAGTACCAGGATTTTTTGGATATGTTGCTATGGTAACACCACGTTTCTAGACAAGTATCCTGCTTGTGTTTTTCAAAATAACCACAAGTACCATGTAAATAACGTGGACATACCGTATGGTGTCGTTGCATATATCAGCTTACCATGGAAGCATCAGTTTCTTTCAATATGACAGTAATGGAAAGATGGTTTGCTAGTTTATTTCATTGCTGGTTTATCAAATACGTCACATTTATGTTGAGGATTGTGCATTCATTTCATCAAACATTTTCCACATTTTATTCGTTACGGTTGTTTATTTGCATTTAAACTGATATATTCCATTTGTTTCATTTAATTGTTCCCATTTTATGTGTTGATTCTCGTGTAATAGGATATCGGCTGGTCTGTATTTTTCCACACCTTAGGGATGGAAGAGATCAGTCAGTGCCTCTGGAGGCAGGAATACTGGCTTCCTCCGGGAATAACCTGGGAGGATATGGAGAAGATGGAGGGATCCCGCTGTCCCCTCCCGCGGGATCTGCTCTTCTCCCTGCCTTTGGCAGTGGGATTCATCGCGCTTCGTTACGCGTTTGAGAGGTGACGGACCACTTCATCATGTCCTCATGGCTTCTAATGTATTAACTGCTGACGGGAGTCTCACCTCAATTAAAATCAGTTCAATGAATGATGAAAATGTGCTGCTGTTCTTGCATAGTAAACTTACATAGTTTTACTGTACTTTCCATACTGTACTAGACATCAAACTGTAACTGTACTAGACGTCTGTTTCCATTTCTGTGGTATTTAATAATAATAATAATAAAGAAAAAATTCAAAGTCATGGTAAACAGAAATATTAGATCATTTTTGTGTGTTAATTTTTTACGCCTGGAAAAATAATTGAATTTTAAAACATTTATAACCTCATAAAAATCTGAATGTTTTTTATTTATGCGCAGCTAAAAAGCTCCAACTAGAAGTTGCTTTGAGCACAATCTATAAAAATGATTTAAGAAACCAAACCAATGAATCGCAGATAACTAGTTGTGCTAGTTGTTAGTCTCACCTACACACCGCAGATGCTTGAGTTTGTTTATGAATGTATAAATATTCTTTAGTGCAGAAGCTGCTGTGTGAAATCTGTCCCTTTGTTTAGTTTTTGTGCGTTTGGCATATGGTGTCATGTAACTTTACACGGGCCTTTGTGTTAATGACTGGACTCAGACGCCCATGCTGGAGCAGGTGTGTGTGTTGTGTGTGTTGTGTGTGTTTGTGTGCCCGGGGGAGCAAACCAGAGAGTGTGAAACAGGAGGGGAGGCAACAAACAGCAGCAGGCAGACGTGTGTGTGTGTGTGTGTGTGTGTGTGTGTGTGTGTGTGTGTGTGTGTGTGTGTGTGTG
>JBAJNP010005968.1:0-27125 GCA_036877545.1 Yasuhikotakia modesta
CAACCACTAATTAATTATAATTCTGCGCAGTTTCATACAGTCAGTAAAAAGGCATGCAAAAACCTACCAAACAGGTTCAGAGAGAGCGAGAGAGACAGACAGAGAGAAAGAGCTCTTGTGGTTTTGTGTTAAAGCATTTACCCTGCCTGTCGTTTTTGTGCCTCTAACACAAACTCCTTTTCAAGCCTCTTCACACGGTGCAAAAGGGCTTAAAGCAACTGCAAGATAACCAACCGAGACAGCAATGAAATCAAGCAGAGCAGCAAAAAGCGTCTGCGCCCCACTGCATAGAATATATAAACAAACAGTGCACTGACATAGAAACATGCAAGCAAACACAAGTGTTAGTGTAAGAGGAAGTTTCGACTTCTAATACACAGTTTTTTTACAAAACAACCTGCTACAAGGGAATTACATTTTTTATATTTTTTTTGTTTATCTTTACATAATTGGCCACCGATCAAAATCTGGGCTTTATTATTGAAGTTTTTAAAAGGGGGGGTTTCAGGTTTTAAGCTTTGAAGGCCCACATGCTGCATAAAATAAATAATTAATTTTATTAATCAATCAATCAAAAAGGCAAATGATAAAATAAATAAAAATAAATAAAAAAAACATGCATTTAATGTTGAAAGTGATAAAAAATGCTAATGTCTAGAAACTAGAAATGGTAGCTAATCGGTTGCACAAATGCTCATATTTATTTTTCTATTTATTTATTTTCCATCAATTAGTTGCGTAGAAGGAATTTATATACACTTTGGAGGTGTTATTCATTTTCTTCCATGAGACAAGCTGTCATTTGTGGTTTTGCTGGGTCATGTAGTGTAAATCTAAGACTATTCAAAAACAAGGCACAGGCCCTTCAATACATCCTGCCCAATACAATACAATTCAATACAATACATACAACAATGTGTATATAAAATCATTCCATAGGGTCTTCTGCTTCTCAGAAAATAAAAAAGCACATTAAACAGTTGAATGCCTTTGGTCACTAGTTTACGTAACACCCTGTCATTAAGATGTTGTGTGGCCCCGCCCCCTGAACCAGATTTACCGAGCTGCTTCCCTTAACTTTTTGTTTTGTCTCACTTGTCAAAGCTTAAGCTGACAGATGAAACTTGGCCTAAATATTTAATATATCTGTGGTGCTGCTGCAACAAACACAGGTGACGTTTAGATGTGAAATCTGTTGACCAAACAAATTCCTGCTTATTGGAACATAAATTTATCCAAATGTATCCATTTGTAACTCAAATGGCCATCACATAAACACAGAAAAGATCTTTACTATCTCTCGACAAGCATTTTGTCTCACAAGAGTTTGTAAGATCCTTGTGATGTCATCAGGTTATACCAAAAATTTCTTTACAATGTCTTAAGCTATTGCAATAAAAATAATTTTTTAAAAGCTTTTTTAAGTTTATAAAGTGTTAAGCTACAAATTTTAAAATGATTTTAAAATGATCTATGGTAAAACCACTGTAAAGCAGATATTCATTGTTCCAATGCTTGCCACCTGGTAACAAAGTAACTGTTAACATCCTAGTATCTTTTAGTGCCAAACCCTGCTCAGATACTGAATGTTGCTTGGCCTTTTGATAAACTCTTCTAACTTGCGGAGTCTGAGGAAATTACATATTGCTTGTGTCCTAGTTTGCATGTTATATATACATGGGGTTTTGTGATGAAAAAGCAAACAGAATACAGGGTGAACCACCCACAGATGCACCAATGAAGGCTTTTAATATTCCATGAGCACACGAAGACCTTCAAAGTACTAAAACTCCTGGGAATAAATCAAACCGAGTCCACAGAGTTGAGGCGATTCAGCTGTTCTGCTATGAATACTGCCTTGAGCTGCTTTACAACTGCCTAAAGACATGAAGCAGCAACACAAATGCTCAATCTGCACAAAAGCCATTTCTATTTGCACCATGAGACTGGGCTGGAGAGACAGTCTGACAGAAAAGTGCTGAAAAGCCCATGTCCCCATGCAGACATAAAACTCCGGTTTGGTTTCATATCCCCCAGAATGCATCTATGCAAGAGGGCTGGGCCTTTTTAAATCGATACAAATACAAAGACCATTACACCTTACAGTTAACCACTTTTTAATGGTGATGTCAAACTTCTTTTAATTCTAGCACAAGAGAGAATGAGAAAGAGAGAATAATTGAAAATATTTATTCAGTAAATCTCCTCACATTCCCACAGTGTTCCCACACTACAATTGTATATACAGGCAAATACAATTTCAAATGTGAAAGCCTTCATTTCACAACCTGTGCCAGAAGTCTGCCATCTACTTTAAATGTATATCTTTCTCTGTCCATTTCTCTTGTGTTCCTGCTCAGACATTCTCTCCTTCCCTCAGGTCAGCACTCTTTCTCATATACTGTCTGTCTGTGTCTTTGCTAAAGCTGCTATAAAGTGTTGCTGTTCTTAGAATCGTGGCACATGAAGAGTGACTCATGGGTTGAGGGCAAAGCAAATGAGAGTTTTATTTGTTTGTTTAGTTTCCATTTGTTTGTTGCCATAATGTTTCCATATAACTGTTTAACTTGTATTCGCTTTGCAATTCTCTTATGGAAAAGACCAAAATGTTCCTCACCATTAAATTCGAGGGCAGTGGGGACAGTGGGGTCCAGAAGTTGGAGACCACATTTAAATTGTGTGATTCAAAATAAACAGAGATTTATGATTTTGAATACTTACAATTCTGCATTTTTCACTGATAAAAAAAATCACATTGACTAAGCTAACTTCTTTTTACAATATCCACTAAAATACACACAATGCTCTTGGATACTTTTCCAACAAAATAATAAATAACAAATAATAAATAATGCTGTTTGTTATAAGACAATCATTTTTATACAGAAGTTAAGACAATGCAGTGTTTTGCAGTCTAATAATTATTTACTTTTTACTATGTGTTGTTAATTACTTTTTTCATTTTAGATCACAAAGGATTTTCTGTCACTAAACCACCCACCTGACAGACATTATTCAGCTCACCTTGTATAACACTACACAACATATCCTGGGATGTCATAAGATTATATCAAACAATTCTGCACTTAGCAGTAAACGTTCACCTGACCTTTGACCTCTCATCTGACAGAACAGACCTCACCGAACAGTGCTGGGTTTCTTTACATTCTCCCGGTTATTTTGAAGTGGTGAGTTATCATGTCACAGCTAATCCTCAGGGCACAGAGGCTTTTAAATAGTGCTTGGCACTGGAATAACACTCATCAAACAGTCAGCTAGTACCCCCCAGCAGATTGAAAGACCCCTCGACAACATGTTTCTTCTCCTAAATTTGGTTAATATTTAGCTTTAATTGCACACAGTACAGGAGCGTTAATGTCTTTTATAAACACTGTAACCTTTCACCTCTGGAAACTGCTGTGGTAATCAAAATGGAATCTACTCACCGTTGTTAGCTGAGATAGTCATGTTGGGTGCGAAGTAGCTGGGCGGGGCCTCAGCAAAATGTTTGCCAAAAAAAGCTCAAGGCAACTTCTAAATAGACTTTCAAACACTCCTCATTTCTCTTATTATTTGGGGTCTAAGAGACGCTGCAACTATGCCACGAATTTTCACATGCTAACATTCTGTTTCGGTGTTTGTACTTTTCTGGGATGAAATTGACCCTAAACAGCCATTTCTAAGGATAACAGTTCCTTTAGTGAAAAGTCCATGTTTACTTTGTGATGCAACAGACAGATTCAAGTTTTAATAAAAGCAGCCTGTGAATAAACGAGACATGAAAGATATTACATAAACACATGCAGCTTTAAATGAATTAAGTGCATTGTGTTTTTATATGCTGTAGCAAAATCTATAACCTACAGAGTTTTTTCCTAATGCAGACATGCATTGCAGATATAATTGCAGAGCATACGTAATGACCTGTTCAGAAAATCTCATTTTTAGAGATTACGAGAAATAAATGTTCCAATATTACACTGAGCTTGCAGCTGCATTAAAATTGCATGGAATAAACTGCCACACTTTTTGCCTTTCCCTCCCTCTTTTTCTATTCACTCCTTTACTCCGTCAAAGCGAGAGAGATATTTGCCAAGCAGACATAATAAAATAAGGGAAGAGGGGAGCTGGAAAACTGTAAGCAGGACACAGTCTGACGTCCTGTAGCACATCCTGAGCTTCTGTAATTATGAATCAAATCATTATTGTAGCTCCCGTCATGCGAGCCAAACAGACAGGAATATGTACTTACTTCAGGCCTGCAGGAAACAAACTTAGAACCATTAACACACTTATGTACGCTTTAATGATTTTATGATGAAGAATACCAAAACCTCAAACCTATTACAAATGGCCCATTGACTGTTGTACTGCTATTGTACACTATTGCATTAGTGTATTTAGGGTAATGGGTTAATATGAGTTACATGTAAATAAATGAAGCTAATCGTGGAGACTAAGAGACGATTAAAAGGTTAATAGTTTGAGAGGAGGAGAGCTGTGAATAGGAACTGAGGGGACGTTTAATTTGTCTTGGTCTACATGATTCCTCACATAGCGTGTTAATAGCCCAGACGCCATGCTAATGATTTTACAACAATAATGGTTCAGTTTAATTGAAATAAATTGCCATCATTACAGAGTGAGCACTGCCAATCTGATGGTGCTGAGGTCAGAAGGAGACTCTCGCTCTACCTCTACCCAACTTTCTCACTTCTGCTCTCCTCAGATCTACAGTTCCCATTTTCTTCACGGCCTTCTCTCAATCTATTTTGATTTATTCCCATCTTACCCCTTTCATTTTCTTACCTTTAGTCAGACATGAGGTTTTTTTTTCTTTTTTGGTTTTGTTTTAAATCCTCTTACTTTTTAATACGTAAAAAGTAACTTGTTATGCAGAACATTTTGTATCATTTAAAAAAAAAAGAATATGCTTTTTATAATGTAAAAAGTATATTTTTAAAAATGTATGTGATGCTTTCATAAATGCTATGGCTGAGATTTATTAACTAAAATTATAATGTACTGCATAACAAGAATCATCTTTGAACAGGAATTATCTTGCTTTTTTAGCTCTTGAATAAATAATACTTGTCTGATTTTAACTAAACATAAGACAACAGAAATAAGAGATAAAAATATCTGTTTTGTTAACCTCAACTGCTATAAAAGTTTTTGTTTTTATTAAATTATCTACTTTGTTTGAACAGGTTTCTCCATCTCAGCTGTTGTTTTTGTTTGAGCTATGAAACATGGTCTTTCATTTTGAACAAATTAACTGTCAGCTACGACTTTTCAATAGAAGGCAAGACAGAAAGCTGTTAAAGAATAATTACTGTGAGCACATGCACACACACGCGTCTCAGAAAAACAACAACAAACCATTTCAGCATATATGAATTCCAATTTAATTGGCTTTCATGCTTGTCTTCAATGGTATGGAAACCTCATGTCAGCAAGTAAAGCCAAGGTCAGATCTTAATAAGGCAATAATGCAGACTTGCCTGCCAAATTTCTCTGAAACCAACGCTCAGATTCTGCTCAGCTCATAATAAACTATGACTGCTAAAATATTCTGTTTTTGCATATTAAAAAATAGTGCTGTCATAGCAGAGTACAGAGATAGTACAAGATGGCAATATAATGGTAATTTTATGTATATCAAATGATTACATATCTATACAATATTGCTTTGGTAAAATATTTAAAATATTCCACAGAATTATGATGTCACATGGGAACACTACGTATATACCATTATGCCTCATATAACTGACTACATAATATGCTGCGCTACATTTCACATTAAAGCCACTCTTTATATAATCCTAATGGTTCAATGATTCTTTGAAAACTTTCACCCCGCTGATGTTAATCTTGGTCTGTATGGACCATATGTTGTGCATGCACTGTGGTGGGAGTCCGTGGATTGCAAAACAGATAAAAAGCAACAGATATTGTGCAGAATGCAGAACAGACACAGCGTACCATACACTGTGAGTTTATCTTCTGGAGAGAGGTGTTTATTAGCCAGCAGAGCCTGAGGGGCTGTGTTTACTGCAGGCCCTCATGCTGTGTAAACACACACACAGATGAATAAATATACAAAATAAAAAGAAACAATAAGAACTTGCAACAGTGTTTTAAAAGTAACCCCCTCCTCTGTCCAATGATTTGTAAGCTGGTGTAATTTGCTTTGTTGTAATGTTGGTAAATTGCCTTTCCATTTTGGTACAAAGCCATACATATGTTGCAAAACAGCCATGGATGGATCATCTATTAAATGAACCCTCTCTATGTCCTACTTAGCTGTTTACGCTCTGAAAACTGCACGTTGCCTGTGCTGCTATTTGTCTTGTCCTTCCTTCTCAGTGATGAATGAAAATCTCATAAGATAGAAATCTCCACAGGCAGCAAACTTATTTGCTACAAATTACCAATGAAAGCTGTTAGAATTTCATATTGTTCCGAGATAAACTGCATGTTAAATAAAACCTTCAGAGAAAAAAAGGCTCATTTAAAGCTCACTGAAGTGTTTAATTTGTTGAATGGCAGGTAATGGCAGGTTCATGAGGGTTCATGGGGGTGTATTGAGATGTGTGTCGTGTCGCGGCTGTGACCGGTGTTTCAGGTGTATGAATGGCAGGAATGAGGAAAATGCTCTGAATTTCTCCACTTCTGACTTTATCACACTTATTTCCCCAGAGATGTGCTTTATAAAAAGACATTAGGTCAGTCTAATCAGTGTTGTGCAAACAACACACATAGATTCCTTTACCAACTAACAACAACACTGGAACAGAAACACAGCTAAAATTGCAAGATTGCAACACTTTAATTTGTGAAGAGGTGAAAAGTGCAACATAATTACGTTCAGTAAGTTACAGAGAATAAAACAAAGCCACAGGCTTACCCCCAGCACACACACACACAACCTAAAGCCCAAACCTTGAGGCTTAATGTATTTTTGATCTTTAGGCTCAAAGAAAATCAAGACTAAAGAACAAAAGAAGAACAAAAATCAAAAATGCTCTCTATTTCTTTTCTTTGCTTCTCTATTTCTTCTTCAAGAAATTTTCTTGTGTTTCACAACACTTTGCTTTGGTCAGAGCAAACAAACAGCATGAACTATGTGATATTTAAACAAAAATCTAAATAAAAGAAATCAACCTGATATCATAGCATTCAAAGTTTGTTTGAACTTTATCACATTTGAAATTTGCACATCAAGATTGGTTGTGAAAGTCAAAGGCTTTTGCCATTTTGAGGTGCCGAAGTTGTAAAGAACAAAAGAAATAGTAAAAAAAATGCACACAAGGCTATTACATACATTCAGAAAACTAATATAAGGCACAAATCACATGAAGTACCTATTGCACTACTAGATATGTATAATGCTTATATAGTGTTTTCATTTCAGAGCCCTGCCTGCTGTTTTCATGGCAAAGAACAGCGTTGACATTCTACAACGTCATAACATATTGAACTAGACAAATAATAAAAATCACTCTGGTTCTGAACAACATGTCCGCAACTAATTGATTTTTGGGGTAACTATTCCTTTAAGCCTCATGGTTGAGCACCAGTACTGTTATTTTTGGACTGTCTCTCATTTGCATTTACTAAGAAGTAGCTTTGCCCCAGGTGCTTTATAATTTTAACAGGTGCAGTGATTGTGTAACTGTGTGTGAAGAAGAAAACAGTTGATGATATGATTGAAAACAACTCATATACCATCTACCCTGCCTGAAGGTCACATGCTGTATTCCCACAGTTGAATCAATCATGTCTGGAGTTGTATGACAACAAACCCTGTTACCATTAACAAAATTTGTTGGTACGTCTAGCAGTATTTTAACTCCCGCAATGAGCTATTCTCACAATCAAAACAATCACACTGGCAACTCATTTGTCATCAGAAACTCACTGGTATGCCATTAATTAAATCCTCCTGGCATCCCACAAGAGTCTAATGTTGTTTTCAAAGCTTTATCTAACTATAGCTATTTTGGAGAGGTATTATTTGAGAAATCAACATCCATGAATATCAAAGATCCTGAAGATTGGGCCTAGATCTGGACAGTTGACAAGTTACAGCATTGTCCTCTAGTGTGCCCTCAGAGTTAAGACTAAGATACATTTTTAAGTTTTAATATTAGTTAAGACACTGTATGGAATATGTGCATGAAAAACATGTCACATGACAATTTAAGTCAGCCCTAAAAATGGTAAAATGTCTAATAATAATAATGTCAAAAACAAATTAAAAATTATAACAGAATAATTTTTGTACATACCCTACATATATTAGCATCTAAACTAAACTAATCTAACTTAAAAAAGCATAATAGACACAGAGCTTATCTTGTAAATAACTTATTACAGTCAGCATTACAAAACCAACTTTATACCTTTCTTTATACAAAGTCATGATGCAATAATTCAAAAAAGTTAATCAAAATTTCATCTTTCATCAAAATGTAACTTTCTTCCTTAACTTTTTCTTGACTTAATTAGATTTCAGAACAAAACACAAAAATTTAGCCTCTGGTTAAGAAAACATATTACTAATGCAAATAACTACACACACACACACATTCATATTATATCAAGATTTTAGATCTGCTAAGGCCTATTAAGGTCTAACTAATATCCCACTAAGGCCTAATTCTGAACACTGTCTGTGGGGACCCCGTATTTCAGAAGTAACTGGCAGATGCACATGCTACTGTATGTTATGGCCTTGGTCATGCTATACTCCCACAGTGACATTAATCCAAGCGCACACACAGAGACACAAACGTCTGCTCCACTAAAACACCCCTGACACGTCCAAGGCAACACAAATACAGCACACACAGGTAGACACCCACAAACAGTCTGGAAACACACATGCGCATACGCACATACGCATGCATACATGCAGATGCTGACAGAGAAGCTCTTTCCTGAAACAAACTCTTGAGACTTCAAGCACTTCAGTAAGCTTTAAAGAAGAGGCGTTTAAGTGCAGCCGCCTCCCTCAGCAGATCGACAGATGAGGGGCTGAGTGGAGCAATGAAAGATGGGGGGAGACTGGAGGTGTGGAGAGGGAGTAAGTGGATCTGAATTCAGCGGGACAGTAATTATTTCTCACTGCTGGTATTTGACACCTGCCAGGGAACGTCTGTTAGAACCTTGCAGAATCGAGAAAGAGAGAGAGAGAGAAAGAGGGAGAGAGACAGAGAGAAATACTGTCTTGGTGCTTAAGGTTTGATTGATAACTGTACTTATTCCACTTGACCTCTTACCCCCAGGGATTGAACAGAACAATGAAACAGTTCTTCTGAGCAGCTATAAGAATCTGTGAGAAAATGAATTCACAGAATCCACACATGCTTATTTGGATAGACATCTGTTTCTGTACCGTACATCACTATAATACTCTGCTATTGCAATTTTATACTGTTATCTCACAAATCCAACCCATCCAATTCAATCACTCCTTTTGTGCTCAGACTGGTTGCGCTGAGAATGCAATACTTACAGCCAACACAACAATTTTGTCTCATAAACACACAAACGAAAAAGTTTTTCAAAAACACATTTTAGAGATTTTTTTATATGTAGCGGTATTTGTATATGACTAAAAACAGATATAGTAACACTGCATTTGTTGGGTAATATTTCACATGTAGTATCTGATATATATGCATACAATTTTTGCATAAACAAAATATACTTGTAGAACTTCTGTTCTTATTAAATATACATGCTTCTCTCTCTGTGTGTGTATATATGTGTATGCTTACTGTAAGACTATTTTTGAGTTTTCCTGGCTTTCAGTAGCACAGAGATGTTCAAAACAGCCTAGAGTGAATTTTGTAATGGCTTAAGATAAAAGAGATTAGTTGAAAATTAAATGCTTGTATATTTTGACAATGTTTTGCCCTTGTTGTGTCATTCTACAAACTCAATCACTTTGCAAAAGGGTTCTTTAGAACTGCATAAGCTTTGTTTTTTCAATCACAGCCTGTTCTGTGGGTTATTGGTTTAGTGTAATTTGGGTGTAGCGCTATTAAAAGAGATGTTTCTGTTTACACAACATTTCGACAGCCTTCCTCAGCCCCTCCCAGAACATTATGGTTACAGTGTGGGACAGAGTCTTCATATAGATGCTTGAAGACAGACTACAGGAAACCGACCACACGACCATACCTCTGACCATACTTAGACACAGTAACAGGGACTTTATTGCTGCAGAGTGTGTGTGTGTGTGTGTGTGTGTGTGTGTGTGTGTGTGTGTGTTTGTGTGTGTGTGGCAGAAGTAGATTTCTTGCTTGGGTTGGCATAGACTTCGGTGAGCAAGGATTAAACATAGCACTGCTGACAGAGAGAAATGACTTATACAAACAAGACCCATTCGAAGAGAGATGGGGCGGGGGAAAAATAAGAAAAGAGAGATAAAGGAGAGAAAAAAGACAATAAAATTACATAAAAATGTGGGATACGGATATTCTCACACTGTTACTCTGAAATGCACCCACAATATTTTAACAGCTATATCAGTTCCAGGCTGAATCTGCCCTCCAGAACTCCAGAACTCACTTCATAACACACTCAGATCTCCACAGTACTGTACACCACAACATTCTAGAAATCTCATCTGCCTTATGTGTGTTTATTAAATGTGTTGGTTAATGTTTTTATGCTATGTTACCAATAACTGTACTCTCATCTACATTTAACAGTTTCTCTTGTTTGAATCCATTCTGCAGGCATAAAATCACTATAAATGTGAAAAATTTTATAGCTATTACTATTCTGGTTGGGGCTCATTTTAACTGTAACCCTGGTGTCTGCTTTCCATAACAGATGTCATTCAAAACTTCATTATTATTGTTCATGTCTGTCATAGACTCACATAGTTGAGGCTTCTATAATACTTAAACATTCCACATTCTGTAGAAGCAGCAATTTAATACAAATAAGCCTTTAAAACAAGACAGGGACAACAATCTCGCTGAGGTGAGTGACAGTCAAACTGGTCATACAAGACACTTTTATGCACTCAGTGCATGAGTGTACACCGAACTCAGCAAAGGTACTCCTATAAATACACACTTACACAGCACTCATTCCTATCAACACATCCAGTATACACTTACTTAGTAATGTGCCTTTCCTCTCTCTATATGTCTGTCTGTCACACACATATTCAAACACTTAGTCACCTGGTCTTCATCAATATGTGTGCTCCTCAAGAAATGGCTAATGCTCAAGACTAGAAGAAAAAAAACACAAGCCTAGACAATCTGGCAACCAACAGATTTCTCAAGTTGGCACAGGGGTGAGAGGTTTACAGAGGCTCAGACAACTTTTTCCCACTGCACCAGTGTGTGCGTGTGCAGGCTCTTCTGCTTTCGTGTGTGTGTGTGTGTGTGTGTGTGTGTCATACATTCACCAACACCTTTGATGGCTTTATAGTAAGTAAATGGCCAGCACATTTCAAGCTCTGGGAGAATGTCTGTTATTCTCTAGTTTAATCTGTAATGCATATGATTTTAGTTCCCATGGCCCGCACCTTACTTTAGGTGTGACCACATATGCGCAAATTAAAGTAGTTTCAACATGACTTTACTGGTGGGGTAATTATGCGTGTTTAAACAAAAGCTTAAAAAACATGAGAAGATTCAGAGCAAGTTCTACTATTACAGTATATGTGGCTCATCATAATTACAACCGATTTGGTTAAACTGTAATCGGTCCATTCTCAACCTCTTGCAATCTCAATCTCAATCAATCTCTCCTCCTTTAATCCTACAGTAGGTAAATTGATGAGTTAAAGGGGGCGTTTTGAAGCAAACCGCTGGGAGAAGCTTCATAGAGAGACAGAGAGACAGTGAGAGAGGCAGAAAGAAAGGCAGAAAGAGAGACAGAGAGAGCTTTGGGAGATGTATAATTTGTATTTTGCCAACAAAGGCCTTAATCTCTTTACAGTCTATCCTCATCAGGTCTGCAGCATTTGTACCACCTCCTATTGTTGGCCAAAAAACTTAATCCAGTTTGAGGGTGGGAGTGAGAGCATTAAACAAAAAAAGGGAGATTTGGGGCTGAGGTTTCTTCAGCTTCCTACCATTTATGCCTGACAGAGTTTATTTAGAGCTAATCTTTCTTTTTCTTTTCCTCCTCACTATCTTAGTTTTCCCCTCTCTCTCTTACACACTCTCTGCCTCACTCTTTCTCTTGCGGTGTGGGGTTAGAGGTCAGAGGAAGGGTCTCAACGGTCGTTGGACTCGTTTAACATAAGCTGCTGAAAAGCTCTGTGACATGAGGCAGTCAAAATAAAGTTGCCAAACTGTGACACAAACATGTGCACTCGGGTTCAAACAGGTTCAAATTAATGCAGTTTACTGTGCTCAGACTCTGTGGCTATGTTGACACAGGAGCAGAATACTGTTGTCAGTCAAATCTTGCTTTCATCGAGCTTTATATGGATACAGCATGGCTTTGTTCACAGTTTGGTTATGAAAGATTGAAAACTACATTATATAAACAACATTCTGTGAAGTGACTACTCTAAAAAGTATCATTATTTACTCACTGTAAGTCTAACCTGTATGATATATTTACAACATAAAAGGAGAACTGTTGAAGAATGCACTGACCACCATTTTCCATATAATGAAAGTGAATAGAAGATGTTGTTAAACTTCAGCATGACATAAAAATTAGAGTTAAAGTTTCATAAAATTTGTATGACTCATACAGTATATTCCAAGTCTTCTTAAATTTACAACATAGCTCATATGAACTTTTTTTTTAAATATTTTAAAGCACTTTTGGCATTTTAAAGATTACAATTCATCATGTGGTGAATATGATGGTATATAGTGGTGTATAGTGGGATACTGGTATATTCTACATCTCTTTATCTGTAAGTTGCTACAGCTGCCAGTCCAAGACATGTTGCAAACATATCCTAGATGAAAAACAATACCAAAAGAGATGGACTCAACTAAAGTGCTAAGAACAAGTCACATGGTGTCTCAACCAATCAGATCTCAACCACAAAATAGCTCCTTTTTATTAAATATGTGTGTGTAATTGGTGAATAAATGAAAGGCTATGGGGTGATGGTAACTTTATAAGAGGAGAAAGCAGAGCAGAAAACATGTCTCTCTCTGTCCGCCCCCTCAGTCATTAGTAGTAAGAGAAGAGACCACTTTCAATGCGTTTCATCTAACTCTGTCTGCTTCACCCTCTGTATCTCTCTTTTGCCTGAATGCAGCAGATTGCATGTCACTTTTTAAACTCCTGCTCTTTCTTTCAGCCTGTCTCGTCCGCAATCCCTCACTCCTCCATCACTGTTCCTTTTTGATGTTGGCCTGATCAGTGAGGTTTGAAGTGAAAAATCAACAGCTAAAAATAGATTTTGAACAGGCTGAAAATTAGGTTTAATCTGCTGCTGTTTCATAAAGAATGTATGTGTGTGTGTGTGTGTGTGTGTGTGTGTGTGTGTGTGTGTGTGTGTGTGTGTGTGTGTGTGTGTTAGAATACATTACGAATCCTAGTGTGTCAACATGCCTAATAATCATAGACGCATTCTGACTGAGGATGACATTATGAATATACATAAACCTCAATATTGTTTCTCATGTGTCTAGATGATTCTTCTTTATAACCATTTAAATGAATAATTCAAAATTATCTGGATTGTAGGATGTGTGCTAGCAGTAGAACTTGGATTCATGATGATAAACAGCAACTAGCATTAGGAGACATCACAGCAGTAACATATAAGCAGCAGCATATGAGAACACAGCATCAATACAGCACAATATTACTGTGTAATGAGTACATGAATGCATGACAGCAATAATAACCGGCATAAATTTCCCAGATTAAATGCAATTGAACAGCTGGTAGACACAAGGACTCCCTAAAGTAATCCACCATCCTTGCGTGTGTGTTTTCAAGTTGCCAAGTTGCCAATTTCAAGTTGCCAATTTGTAATACCTCAAAGTTCCTGTTAGATATGCACCTATGTCGCCAGCTTGGTGACTTTGCTGCAAATGTTGGCGCAGCAGCTATGTATCTGCTAAATGACTGCTGATAAACGTAGTCGCGTTCAAAATACAACTATGATACAGTGACGTCACATATAAACGCAACTTGTGCATGTGACGTCTTTAGCGATTTTTAAGCAGGCTTTGGCATCTTTCCATTTAAAATTGGCAACACTCAACCTAATGATATGTGCCAGGGTGTGGTTGGGAGTAGGCCGTGGCCACTGTCAACAGACCCCTGGCCACCCACTCGCAGCTGCTGTTTCAATATTATTATGTTGCGAAGAATAATGTTTTCAGAGGTGGAACAGTTTCTTCACAAACAAAGCACACGGGAGAGTTTCAGATACGCACACTAACCTGCATCGCTTTGTAAGGCGCACGTCACATAAGTCTGTAGCAAGTAATGGGCGCCTCAGGATCAGCAGACGAGTTGGTTGATTCACGTAATGCGTGTGAAGAGACAGACGATTAAAACTTTCAACACAGTGTCTGTAAAGTAGTAAATGGAAGAATATAGTCACATAGTTTACATACGCGCGAACAATATCAGTATATAAACACCTGCTTTAAAGCACGCGTGAAAATATATTTTTGTGATAATGACAATATAATCCACAAAAAATACGTTCTTTCCCATCAATAGTTCAGTGCGCAAATAATATGCAAACGATGTCAATGTATTTTAATTGAGTTTTGTGGATACATCCCAAAAATCCACAAAAGATTCTCTTACAGATTTTACAGTTTGGTATTTGCGGATAATTTTGAAGCTTGACTCGGCGACAACCAAGCACAATACGCTTATTCAAATACAAGGTAAGGAGATCTAATGTTTTTTGTGCTGCTGCCATGCAGAAATGAACTGTTTGGTTATTTGTATGGTGTATCTCATTACGCTTATTTTGCTTACCTGGCTGCTGACGTCCACGCTGTGTAGCGCCTGCATTGCACAAAACTAACATATGTAAGCCGTTAGTGTGATACAGGGTTGTAAGTAAATACATTATGAATTATTGTGATTTAAATAGTTGAGACTTATGTTTTAAAGTATAAATAATGGACTTTTCTGTTATTTTACCGGGATGGAGTTTTTTGTTTGCTTTTATTATGTAACCTTTGTGCCATCCCAAAGTGGTTGTTGGCACCTGACTGGCCACCCCATGAAATATTCTCTTCTCTGCCAACAACATACCAATAGATGTGCTTTTTACATTTTTTAATTTTCACTTGAACGTTTACCTCCTTTGAAAAGTTTGATATTGATGGTCTAAATTTCTGGTGGTTTTGTAAAAATGTTGTCTTTCATTAAATGTTCAATTTATTCAAATGCCACACCATTTTCACCATTTTTCAAATGGGCCTTTTTTTATTAAAGATCAGATACAATGAATGATGACATTGCCTCATTGGATTGGCTGTAAATTCTAACATGATTTGTGATTTGTAATGTGATCAGTTAGCTTTTCTTTAAAGACAAACACAAATACAAGGACACAACTATCCCATCAAATAAATCAGCATGCTTTAAAAACACTAGCTTAGTATTACTACAATACTTTACTGCATTCTGCTTTTTTAAATAAAGGCATGAATAAATATTAGACCTGATATTTGCAGTGCTTCTGATCACACCCTTACTCAATATACCTCTGACATACTGTACTGAGCAATACAAAGCACACTTACACAATAGATTATACAAACATGAATAATCAGGCCCGCATGCAGCCAAAAACACAAACAAATACTTCAAGACGTCTGCAAAAGATCAGACTACTCAGACTCATTTAAAAAATTTGTCAGCAAATTCAACTTATGATTGGGCTTCACACAAAATTAAAATTGTGTTATTATTTACTCAGTGTAATGTTGTTCTAAATATGGCTTTCTGTGCTTTGTGGAACACAAGAGGAGAACATTTGAAGAATATTGATACTGTTTTTTTCTATAATATTAATGTGAATGGTGACTAAGTCTGTCAGTTGCTAACATTCTGCGTAACATCTTCTATCGGAGAAAGAAAGTTGTAAAAGTTTTAAACAGCATGAGGGTAAGTAAATGATGACAGAATTTTGATTTTGGCTGAAATTATTCCTTTAATATCTTTCTCTACTTCTATCTGTCTCTCTCTCTGTTGTGGCAGGTTTTTGTTAGGGTCTTTTAAGGCTAAGCACTATGTGTACAGTGGGGTCTATAAAGAGTGAGCAGTAATCCGGCTTTCTCTCAAGGCTCGGTCAGAATCCCAATAGAAATGCAGGGGGCAGATTTACTCCTAAATCCGTTAGTAAACATCTCACCAATGCTGTTCCCTAAGTACCAACAGGTCACTTGTAATTGTTCTCTGTGTGTATTTGTGTGTGTCCGTGTGTGTGTACATGTGTGTATATACAGCGGAGGGTGTTTTTTTGTTTGTTCTGGTGACTCACAGTTCTTGGCCCACTTGCTTATTGAGTTAGATTGAGCTAGTGCTAAGCTAAACTCTGCTGAGGAAAAGAAGAAATTGATTTGTTCTGCTTTTTTACTAGTAGTTGAATAATGCCTAACAAACCAGTATTCTGTGGCAGTACTGTACAGTACAGTACTGAAGTACTATAATATTTACATGCCATTTCAAGGTACATCAGCGAATAGAATTTACTTTACTGTATTATCCCATATTTGAGAAATTTGTTTTGGACTTAATGAGACTGTAGACAAATACAATACAATTCATAATGATAAGCTAAATTTATAAAAAATTATTTACTTTACAGTTTTAGTGAAGCACACATTAATTTTTCTAATCATTCAACCTACACATGGAGATCTGAAACTAAACTCCCATGTAAGATGGGAGTATCATGTAATATTTATGTATCAATGTGTATCATGTAATATTTATCATTATAATTTTTTTCTCTGTGTCTTAGTATAGATGTACCATGGTCCATAACAAATTTTTTACTAGTGGATGCTAAGCTGGCAGAACAGCAAATGATTCACTCTTTTATCGCTAGTGCATATATTTAAAGTCGTATAAAATGAGTTCTCCAGGAAGAGCATCATGCAATGAAACCACTGTGGTTCCACATTCAGCGTGAAACAATAAATGGGTTCTAATACGTTAAGCTACATTCACAAGCCCAAAACTTATATCCTGCCTGTTACCCATTAGCGCTGTGGATGTCTGATGCTTCAGAGACATGCATTAAACTCTTATCAGTGGAGAATGTGACGTTAATACAGGGTGTCTGTGCAGGAGATTTGAGGGGCAATGGAGCAGAGCTTTAGGGTTAAGGGAAGAGTGCAAAGGGCAGAAATTCCAGGCATGCCTGCTGGATCAGGGATGAGGGCTGCTGTGTTTGCATATGGATCTTCAGCAGTCGTCCAGGCGCAGGATCAGTGTTCTTGTTCATGTGATCTTGATGTCTGACTCTGTTTTAAATTAACAAATTCAGCTTTTTAGCCTTTTTAAATTTAGCCTTTAATTACAGAGCATCAGTGGGTATGATGTTACAGGTCTTGTAAATCTAAGGATAATGGAATATTATTAAATCATTCGTAACTTGAGCCTTCTCTGTGACACTAGAAAGTCGGGTTGATGGGCTGGAAGTGAAGGTGACATCATTGTGATCTCCTTCATGCATTGTGCTGACCATTTTGTTATTGCATCTCTCTGACAGATTTATAGGACCTCCCTGCACAAATGCATCTTTAGAGAGACACTTGAATACATACATACAAATTGACGGGTGCGCTCAGTGAGACCCTGTGTGATTGAGACTCAGAGTGGTTTCTGTCACACCGAAAGATAATGGGAAACAGAAAAAGACAGGTGAAAAGATGCTGGTTGGAGAGATGGGGAAGATGATATCTACATTATAAATAAAGGCTTTCAGGTACAGTATATGCTCTATATTAATAAATGCCTCCAGGAACAATGTGAAAAGTATGTGAGGGACATTTAAAACTTCTCAGCTAATGAATATTCATTAGGTGGCATCAGGTGATTAACATTCAGTAATGCTACATGATTTGCTGTAAAAGAAATAGTAGGCTTGCCTCTAACTACCTAAATGCTGCTAATGCAACTATTTGTCAGCTCAAGCTTTTAATTGTGGGTTATGTGACTGGCTACATTTGTTTTTACTGGCACGTTTCTAAAAGTCACATGTACTTTTTTACAACTCAGTGATGAAGCGTCTGCTTGATTATTCATTACTGTACCGTCAGGTTACTGCACACAGAAATAGAACTACTGACACAGATATGCCAGTTTTCTTCTCTGTATTAACCAGACATGCACAAATTCTGAAGTCCAAGCGGAATACCTTTACTGAGGCGCATTGGGACCATTATGCATAGATCTGGGTGTCTAGCTGTGTTTGATTTTGTGTGTGTGTGTGTGTGTACAGGTCACAGCCTGGAGAGGAAGGACATTTATATCCCTTATTGTAGAACACACCTTATTGTACATTTGGGAAGGTTCACACAATGTTCCTTATCTGTACAGCTGGTGTGAAGTTAACAAATTTAAAGTGACTAAGTGAAAGTATTTCTTCAATGTGGCTCTAACATCTGACAGATATTAACACACATATTCATTTGGGAACAGATAAGTCTAAATATCCCTTAATCATTGTCACTATAACACATGGCCTTTAGTGTATTATTACTTTTCTGAATAGGTGGTAGCAATATAGTAATTTCAACAAAGGTTGAAATTAGTGTAAGTAAATAGTGCAAGTTATTTAAATTTTTAATCAGAATAATTATTATAGCCACTAAGTTAATTCATTAATCTTATTGCAGACTGTTTACTGCTGCCATACAATGTAAGTCAAAATTTTGCTGTTACAAGTAATATACATAACTTGTGTTTGTCATTTGTGGTTGTGGAGTCAGAACTATCTGTAAATTTGCACAGGTTCTTTGTAAATGGCACATGAAAAACACACCAATATTTTAAATTGAACTTATCGCCATTACACACACACACACAGTGAGATACTGTCAATATGCAAAGGAACAAAGCAAACAAACAGAATGCTATCAGCTTCTTAGGTTATCAGGAAAGGTATGCAGACTGATAAGAGCTTACTGGCAAAAAAGATCCAACAACATATGCTGTCTCTTTTACACACATTCTTTTTGTGACTTTGTAATTCACACACGTAAAAGCCCTTGGTGATGCTGATGAACTAAAGCTTTAAATCTCAGACTCATCCCGCGTTGGTTTTAAGGATTTATCCACATCTGAAATCAACAGGACTTATTGATTCACGATTATCTCCAGTCATTCACAAAAATCTCAAGTCTCTGATGTTGTAAAAATGGCCAGTGGGGACTCACAAAGGACCTTATGGATTAAAGCCGTCAATGAAATTTGTGTTTTTGGGGATAATTGTTACCCAGTTTAATATTCAACTTCTACTGAAGGAAGGGCCTTGCCCTCACCTCTGCTCCATTGTGTGCAGTAGCCAGAGGCTGGGATAGACTGTTGAAAGGGTGAGGCTGGGGAGAGAGAGTTCAGGGTTTGAAGGTTCACTCTGCTTTTAAGTAGGAGGTCATACAGCTTTTCTGTGCACTGGGTCTCAATGTCTGACTGTGCATCTCTGTATGGCCCTTGTGCCTGCTGGTCCACATTCAAACTCTCCCTCACACAGTCATTTTACTTAATCATCAATCTATGTCTCCCATCCACAATAAGTGCTTTTGGGCAGAGGTCACATGATAACAAACACATCAGTCTAGATCTCATTCATTCAGAACTGTAGTTGTGTGGCCTTTAGGCAACCCGTGCTAGCTTTGAAGTTAACTGTATGGTAGTGTACTCCTAAAAAGTGAGAAACATTATTTGGCAGATGTTCATCTGTTTTCATGTGAATCCTCATTCATTAAATGAATGTTGGGACAGATCATGTATATGCTGTATATATTTTATGATATATTTCTTTTTTCCTCTCCATTTCTTTATCTAAATCATTAGGTTGTTTTACTACTCACCACCAATAAACCCATAATATTCCCATAAACACTCTTGTTAGGGTCAGAGGTCATCACTTACATCCAACTTGTCAATCAATATGATCAATTTTCTTTCTAAACTGTCTAACAGATATAATGACGTTAACAGCACTGCACTTATAATAAATATAATATATATATATATATATATATATATATATATATGTACGCAAATAACTGGGGTTGTTATTAAATAGAGGATGTTTATGTGTGTTTTCACTGAACATCTTTAAGTCTGCTGTCAGATGAAAGTGCTGATGTGACTAAAAGCTCTTTGCTTCTTATGTTTGCATGCTGATTTTAGCACTCACAGACTAACAGCCCTTAAAAGCAAACACAGATGGACAGCCACTGAAAAGCTCTCTGTCTCTCCCTGTCCCTCCCAGTCCTCACACACACAAACACACACACTCGTGTAGCGATTAAGAAGACGTTTCTTCTCTTTATGGTCTCATAAAGTTCTCTCTGCAAACAACATTGCAGCGTTAACAGTAATTGAGTCTTTGTTTTGGTGCTTATTCTACAGAGTTACGGCTCTGGTCGACACTTGGTAATCGACTAATCACAAGACACATGGATGACAGCTTTGTGAGATGGACCAATCGACACACACATACCATATACACATTCAAACAGTCCTGCGCAGATACACAAACACACATTCCAGGTCACACAACCTGTAATTACACACACTTGTACTTCTGGTTTCTGCTGACAGTAGACTACAGCTTGACAGGTCTAAGGAAAAAGCAATTCAAACAATGACAATGAACAATCAAAGAAATGACTTCAATAACTTCAAACTGAATTTTAAAGTTTAATAAATCTGAATTTAGTAAAATTTAATAAATCTCAGTAATTCCACAACAGACGTTGTGCTTTCATACAAATACTTAGTTTTTACATCCCTAGCAGGATGGGACTTGTGGTTCAATTATAGTCAGTGTTACGTATAAAATTATCTAAAAACACAATAAACCTTTTGTCTGATCAGGTATTTGTAGTTTATTTTACCGCCCATAATTGCTGAATCATGTTTTACTTGAGCTAAGGGGCATTCTTTGTTATGGCTTATATTAACATTTAGAAACGCCATTCAACTTAAGAAAACGTCATAATAAAAATGAGTATGGACAGCATATCTGAACTATTTTTAATTGTTTTTGTGCTGATTCTCTCCACGGTCCACAGCGCGGTCAGGGTTCGCTGTGCGCAGCTCATTTGTCAGCGAGTAAGTTGATTGAATGTTCGGGTTCGGTGTGGGAGGCGCCTGCGGCTCAAGCGTCTCTTTCTCTCTCTCTCTCTCTCTCTCTCTCTCTCTCTCTCTCTCTCTGCCCTGAACTCGCGAGGGGGGCGGCAGGCGGCGAGCACTGCACTCGCAGCAGGGACGCGGTTTGAAATCCGATCCCAGTTAAAATTTCCCTCTCTCCAGAGTCTGGTGCTCCAAATTGTTAGTGGGAGTCTGTGAGCCAAGCTTTCACACACAGCACCAAACGCCCCGCACTTCACAGCCGACTCGGCAGCACAGCGGAGCAGTTGTGCCCGGACAGCGCAGCGAAAAAGAGGGGCGCTTATTCTTTCAGAGTCCCTCTAAAAGCCCCCAAACTACAACTCCGCTTCTTTAAGACATCTGCGAAGGCTTTTGAGCGGTTTAAGGACTGGACAGTGTTGGACAGCTCACGGCTGTGTAGTGAATACCGCTTTCTTCTCAAACAGTCCACTGACTTCACGTCTGTCAGGGCAAGTTTTTTTTGACGGAACCCGACGTTTGGATTTGGAAACTTGTGTCTCTGGAGGATTTGGTCTCTGAAAGTAACTTTACGAAACATCTGGGGGGACCTGCAGACCAATTAAAGCCTTTTATTCTGATCTCTAAAAGGATTACTGCCAAAAAGAAATATTTGGTAAGACGTTGTATTGTTGTTGTTGTTGTTGATGATGATGTTAATACCTTGGAGGAATAAGGACATTTTGCGAAGCACATCTCGTTGTTCTTTTAAGTTGGACTACATCAATCAGAGCAAAAAGCAACGTTTTAGTTAAAAAAATCAAGCTGTGGTTGTCGGTGACATGTGCTGTGTGCAAGTATCACTTACAGTCGGACAGGTGTGTGCGTGTGTGTGTGTGTGTGTGTGCGTGTGTGTGTGTGTGTGTGTGTGYGTGTGTGTGTGTGTGTGTGTGTATGGGTGTCTTCACCGCGTGCTCGAAAGCTGCCCTACCAGTCGCGAAGAGCCGCACCTGTGCTGAGAAATACATTTTCAGTAAGACTCAGATAAAAATGTCCATAATTGTAATTATTTACATTTGTTTAGATAGGAATAGGTTTAGATCTGCCTGTCTGAGCTGAGAAATAAATGACTTATTTTATGAAATGAGAATCAGAAATTCATCTATCGAGGGAATCAGTTTGTAGGTGCAAGGTGTCATAATGATGCTGCAACGCGGAGTTGGATGAGGGATGAAGAAACACTGTCAAGGGCGTTTATTGTTACACCTATATTTACGCGTTGCAGTATTAGACGGGGCGCTAAAGTGTGTCTGAACACCTCCGCTGGCTTTATGGCCATAAATAAACATATATTGCATATAAACAAATATATTGTATTTACCTAAACTTACTAACTCGTTAACAGTCACTTAGCTGGCGTGTCTTTCCTATGAGAAACTACAGGAAGCAGTTTACAGCTTGACGTTTGACGCATTTGAAAACCAAAATTATATCCATTTATTTTGTGGCCACCTCAGCAGGGCTTAATTTGTATTATTTTTAGCTCACACTGAACAAAACCTTATTTTTCCTTCATCGTAGCCATCGTAGCCATCTGAAACCAATTGTAGCCATTGCAGTGAATTAGAGTCTGTGGAGGTGTTAACGGGGGCTACTGGGGGCAATTAGCCACTTCATGTACTGCTAGTCATTGAAACCCACTCAATGAACCAGACTTTCAGTTATATATGCTGTACTTTTTATTCTTTATGTTTTCTTTAGTAGTCATGATATCATTTAATTTAGTTGCTTTATTATTTATCTAGGCTGTTGTTTGACGTTTTGGAGTGTCTAGCTCTTAGTTATCTCTGGTCAGATATCTAATGAAGCTTTGGTTGCATATGGGCTTATCAAGCTTTTCGCCTAGCTTCAACAAATTTCTGCATTAGTCTTCCAACTTTTTTATTTTCTATTTTTTATTTTCTAATGTATCCCCTGTGTGTCACTTTAAAATCATTCCTGCAGCTTTTTTATTTCTCATATGTATTTCAAACGCATACAAAAACCTTTGTCTCTTGCTGTCTCTCTTTCTCTCCCTCTCTCTCTCTCTGTTTTTTCCTGTGTCAGTCTTTTAGTCAGACTAATGGCTGAATATTGTGTCATTTCAGATCTGTGCTTTCAAGATGCTGGGAGAAAATCTGTCACTATAGCATTCAGGAAAAATTTGAAATTTTAAACTAATAAACATGTTCTTTTCATCCTTATTTGTGTGAGTTTGGCATGAAGAAGATTGTGTTTGAAAGAAGGAAGTGTTTAGAGATTGGGTTATTAAGTTCAATTCTCACCTCTGTGCAATTGGCTGCACTAAAGCAATGCATAAACTTACACACAAAGACTGACAGAGCTGTAAGGGAGCCGCAGGAGGGCGAGTGAAGCCCTCAGAAGAGGATTACAGCCAAACTCTAATAGAGACACCTCAGGCTTCAGCTTTTCATCTGCTGACTGGCTCTCCATCTCTCTCTTTCCAGCAATTTCTCCTGTCTTTTTCTCTCTTAGTCTTGTCTTCCTCCTAATCCCTATTTCCTTTGACAGGTTTGTAGGCTGGGCCTGTGATTGACATGGCTACACAATTACTGGAGATTAACATACTAACATTTTGCAGACTTGTTACAAGGTGTGACTAGCATGTGACATACTTCCATTAAAACCATCTTTCACCAAAAACTTCACAATATGCAAATACAAACGCCCAGGAAACTTTATGTCAGCATCTTCTAATGCACGGCCTTGTTCAGCTCGTAGATGTTTTGTTTCCATTGAAACAACTCAGAGGAGCTGCGTGCAGCAAGTTATGTGTTTTATAATTATATTAGTTGAATTTTGAAAAATGACAAAAGGGTGTAAAAGAGATAAAGTAAGAGAGAAAGGGAGATATAGAGATATAAACAGTAGTAGCTAGTCTTCATTTATTGACTGGACTGATAACCCTAATGTTTCAATTGTCCACTTTAAAATAGTCTGTAATCCCCTTAATAAACACTGATTGTTGTGAAAAGGCTAAAGTTTTCTAAGCTGCAGGTCAGGCATGTAACTAAATATCCAGATTTTAGCCACAAAACTGCATGTATATTATGTTACAATTATAGCTATGTAAGCAGAGAGGATAATCTGAAGTAAGACACATCCAGGGCATAGTCACAATCAGTTTTGAGTTTGAGTTCTCAGTTTGCTATTTGAATAAACAATGCTATTTACCTAATGTGCTGCATAATGCACAGAAGCTGACACAGATACACAGAGGAATGGGGTTTATTTTGTGATGATTACTGGCTGACTGTACATTATAATGCATAATAAAAAGTAACCTAACAAGTAAATAAAGAGGCAATGATTTGAGAGTAGAGTTTAATTATGTAAGATAAATATGACTGTGGAGTGACATAAAATGTTTTTACAGATAAAGCAGTTCTTTTTTTGGGCAATTATATAGTTTGTCATTATCCAAAATATTTCCCACAATTAAACAAACAGAATCATGTAATCCAGAGATTAGTACAGGTTTATAAAAATCTGTGAGATTACAATAGCAGGCCCAGAGTTTGTTTTTGCTTATATCTTCCCCCACTGTTACTGTAATATAGCACAGCTCCAGAAACATGCTCTAAAAACACACCTACGATACACACTCCAGAAATACACTTTACAGATACCCTTCACAAATATAACTCCTACAAACAAACAGCGCTGATACACTATCAGTCCACACTGCAGTACACACACTCCCGCACTGTGCCAGCCAGGGAAAACACTAACTTACTCAACAAACCAAGACAGCAAGAGTTCCCACTCACTTCAGTATGTGCTGACCAGAAACTGAGCGTAGGCTCATCAGGGGAAAGAAAAACAGAGCTGCACCAGTCTCTGGAGGGTATGCGAGTGTGTGAGCGTCTCTGTGCATCCCAGGAGAATGCCACCATTTAAATTTGATGCAGACATTTCGTGTGTGTGCTGGCTAAAGCAAGGCTGTTCTAAAATAACAGGAGTTCAAGATTAAAGCAACACTGTCTGCTCACATTCTGAATGTCTCTGAGTGGAAATCTTTTAGTTGGGTAACAGATCATACAGCATTGTGGTTTCTCTGTATGTGTGTGCAAATGTGTAAATTTAAACCTTTCTACATTCCTTATATTGTATCTAATGTGTCTAATGTACTCTCCATGTGGCAGGGCACAAACACACATAGTGTAAAGTCACCGTGTGTGTTTTCTTTCAAGAGATAAGTGTGTTTGCATTAGCTTAGTGAAAGATATGTTTCAGAGTAGTCTGACCAGAGAGAAAAGAGAGAGAAAGAAAAATGGAAAATAGGCAAAGAACGCAAAATCCCAACCTCTTCTAAACTAGCGCATGACATATAATATAAAATAACTCCCTTTTATGCACCCTAGGCAGTTGTGTGTGGTCGTCTCACTTTATTTTTCAATATACTATATACAGACGTTCACATGTCAACACAGTATTTCAGTAGAGTTGGCTGAATGTTTGATTCCATGTCAAAATAACGAGAAACAGACCTGATATTCATTCAATATTTGTGGCAGTTTTTTACTTTTAACCTTTCCAAAATATAAAGAGATTTTGTTTTGTGTTGCTTACATATTAAACCTCTTTATTTATGAATATTAAGTTTGATATTCTTGCTGTTGTTTCAGGTGGGAGACCGGTAGTGTTGTGGACAGGACTGTGGGTGTTTTTGCATGTGAGTGGCTGCGCTACATTGACAGCATGTGTGCAACAGTGGAAGATGTCTGAGTCAGGTCTGTGTGGTGAGGACGCTCGTCCCCGCGCCGCTCTGCACGGAATGGTGCAGCTCTGTCTCCTCTTGTACCTCACGGCCCTCATCCTTCCTCCAGTGTACAGCGCCCGCCTGCTTCCCGCAGAGCCCACAGGTCAGACATGACACCTCACTGTCCATTGCTTTGTGTCTCTCTTCCCTCTGTCTGTAATGTCTGTCACAGTCATGGAATATCAGGCAAGAGTCAGGAAATTGTTTAGCTTCATTGCTTTATGTAAATAAATATAATTCTACGTATAGCTGTAGTGAATATACATTTTTGTACTTATGTTCTTTAAAATATTTTGTGGCTTGGTATTGCTTATTTAAGGTAGATTTCATTCAAAATGGTTTACAAATTGTTTCTAATGATTCATCAATGAATAAAAAATAATTTTTAAAATCCAGTTCTTGTAAGTGTCTGGAAAGGTCTAAGAAAACTTATGGCAACTTATTTATGATAAAGTTTGAAAGCTCAGTGTCTGAATCACTGAGCCTTACGTTTGTTTATTAAATGTGATTTGCAGTTTGTCAGTGTATTTTGAAGTGTTTTTTGCACAGTGGCACAGCTAGTTTTCTAGCACAGCTAGTTTGTACAGTGGCACAGAGTGAGTATTGTTGCAGTGAACACTTGTGTATTTGATATTATGTAAACACACTTTGTCCTTGCCATTGATTTTTATCCCGCAGTTGACGGATGGAGCCCAGCAGAGTGGATTAGATGACAGTTTAGTGTGTGTGTGTGTGTGTGTGTGTGTGTGTGTACTGTATGTAACAAATGACTACTAGCTTATCTCCTCAGGCAGAATTCAGTGAGATTTTTCTGCATATGTAGGCAGGTATGAAAGCTCATGGTTTGGCACTGATTAAAGTGTAGATTATTTTTTTAAAACATGTTTCTTGAGTTCACCTGAGTGTCTGTTTTGTTTGGACTCAAGATTTGTCTGCTAAACATGCTACAGTCACTTAGAAAATATAAAACGCTTGATGCTTACTTGGCTCCTTTCTTTGTTGTGTAAGCTATCTATCT
>JBAJNP010005969.1:0-27123 GCA_036877545.1 Yasuhikotakia modesta
ATCATATATCACATCACATACATCAGAACCGACCCACAATAATTACATCATATATCACATCACATACATCAGAACCGACCCACAATAATTACATCATATATCATAATTACATCATATATCACATCACATACATCAGAACCGACGCACAGTAATAAATGGGAACAGCGCCACCTGGCGACCGCACTGATAACACACCGCAATAACAAACATATCAGACGCGTCTTTGCAGATATTTTGTTTCTGAATATACAGAAATGTAATTTTGCACGTGCATGAAACCTTTTTTAAACATGACGATATTACAATATGAGAGTAAAGCTGTAATACGTGTGAACTTGTGCCAAACCGAGTATCGGTGCAATAAATAAACTAACAGTCGCACTAACCTCGTATCTCTTCAGTCGCTGCCTGCAACGAAACGTCGCATGAACCCAAAATATCCGAGCCATGCAACCGCCTGATGCATTAGCGTCGGTCTCACCTTTAAAACCACCTTTACCTTTAGTTAAACCATAGTGGGGAAACACTTCAAAATAAGAGTCATGCATTGTGCGTGAAAACACGAGGAATGAAATGCACACGTTATTTCATTATGACTGTATCTGAGGCTGTGCTGATCCAAACGACCGAGGCAGATACCCACTCATTGTTCAACAGCTCATCCGTGTCGTTTACCTGTCCAACACAACACAAGGGTTAAACAAACTCAATGAACAGCCCAGACCTTAAAAATCATTAATTTAGTCCCTAAAGTCATTTAAATGGGCTTTACTTACATGAAACTGTGTCGCTGCTTCTGTCTCCTCAATTGTATTGGCTGTTTCTGAAATGCACAATAATAGAGAAGAATAAAAAACAAATCTAAAGATCTCTTTTTAAATATGCAAGAGTGAACACTTGGTGAATTATTCACTGGCCAAAAATAAATGAATAGATAATAATAATAAAGATCTTACTATGGCATGACCACAATGTCCAACAAATTCCAGGTACGATAATTAACACAAAAACAACCCCACAAATGAGAACGATCACCCAGAGATTTCTGAAACACACACACACACACACACACACACACACACACACACACACACACACACACATCATCAGACTCAAACACTGATGCTGTTTAATTCTTATCAGTTTAACATACAGGCTTACACACCTGATTAAGATGGAAGATTCTGGATCTTTAGCTGATATGGTGACTGAGTTACTGTTACCAGCATATGCAGTTTTTGATAAACCAGTAGCACCAGTACATTGAGTTGAGCTGTGGGATGTTGTTATTGGACGGGTTGAGGAACGGGTCGCTGGTGATTCTGGTGATATCCTGACTGTGGTTTTATCTGAAGTTCTGTCGGGTATTTCTGATGTTGTGGGTAACGGTGTTGCATGTGAGTCGTGGGCATTAGAAATTGTTGGAGATGAATTTGTTGGGTTAACAGTAGATGAGTTTGTTGAACTGTAAGATGTATAAGCTGCCATGGTAGATGTGACGGGTCCTGCAATCGATAATAAACAGCTTTATCATATTATAAACTAATTCAAATTGATCAATTTCATGGTCCTCATTTCATTGGTGCCACTAGTAATTAAACCTTTGACCTTTAACAAAATAGTACTTTCTAAAAAATCGCTCTCTTGACATTTCAATCAGCATCTGTTATAAGAAATTAATATGATGTGCTTTGATTGGTTGCACAAAGTGAACATACTGGTGTCGATTGTGGTCGGTTGCACTGGATTGACATTAATATAAACTGGAGCTTGTGTTCCTCCAGACATACACCAGTACCAGCCGCCGTCAGACTTCTTCAGTTCTGTCAGCATCACTCTGAAATCTCCATCGTTTGAGTCACGGATCTGCAAGGTGGAGTCCGGCAATGTCTGCAAATCCTCAGCCGTCTGACACGAGTGCAGATCTCCGCTCCTGCAAAACTTCTTCTCAACGTCTCGCAGTTTGTCGCTGTAGAGGCAGTGGACAGTAACATTGCCTCCCTCATCGCCTGTGACGGTGTCGTTGGCCGCCGACAGGTCAGGAACTCCTGAAAGCAAAAAATAAATGACTAGCATTATGATTGTTAGTATTATTGAATTAGTCTTTCAGTCCTGAAGCTTTTTTTAACAGTATTCTTCTGATCTCATCCTGTACTTGTTGTACAGACATAATCTGTTACTAATCCCAGCTAACAGGGAACGTTGGGTAACAAGTTCTCTCAAAGAGTTATCAGAAACATCTGTGCAGTAATGGGACATAGAAATTAATGTTACATATTATATATATATATATCTCAATAATTTTCTTCTTCAGTTGTCTGTGGGACGTTTAAAAACAGGATCAGCCATTTTGATGTTCCCAAAATATTAAAACAACATTTGTTATGTTTTAAATATTTAATAGAAACGATAGGGAAACATTCATACAATCTGAAACTGTTAACTAGGAAAATATTTACCCTCGGTGACGGTCAGTTCCAGAGATGTCCTGATGTCTTTTTGGAGGAAACCTCCGATCTTCACTGCACACCAGTAACGGTTTGAATCACTGGTGCTTAAATCTGTCATCGTCATGGTTATAACCAGCTGGTCTGGATAGTTATGAAAACTGATGCCTGGCCTCTTCTTTGTGTCCTCGGTCGGTTTAATTTTCACACAGGTTGACCAAACTCTGCCCCTGCACCAATATTTGTGGTAATCCTTGTGGATTTGGTGATAATGACACGGAATGGTGATAGAACCTCCAGATTTTGCTGTTATTTTGCTCACTGTCCATAAACAGCTTGAACCTATAGGTTTAAATAAAGATGTTTCCTAAACAGACGTTTCCACTAATGGACTTGAGAGGAACACAGATAAACGACTACAGTATCAACACACAGTTACAGGAGAGTATAAATTCACAAATTTGTGCTTATTATGAGTAAAATAAAGACAAGGAAGGGGTTGGAAATCAGGAACATTTTAAATGTTCCTCTGTGTTGTAACATCAGAGAACACGGTTACGTCAAATACGACTGTGACGTCAATCAGACTTATTTTTACAGCTATTTTGACTGTTTATATCTTTAAATCTGTATTGTAAAAATATGTACAGTAATTATTAAATGCAATCATTATTCACCCACTGTAATATGTTTGTATTCAGATGAAGTACATGCAGATTTCTTGATCATTTCTATATACTATTAGTCAACAATGTCTAAAATGAAGCGTTTAATTTAAAACAACAACAACATTTACTGGTTTTGAGGACCAGAAATAATGTTGTTACTATATCCTGAAACCCTTCACAAATATTGTAGAAGATTTCCATTATTTCTCAGGAATTCCTTACCTTGGACTTCAAATAAAAGTGCAAAGATGATTCTGAGCAGAAGATCCATTTTACGCTCAGAGAACACAAGCGACTGTCTGAGATTGAGTTTATTAAATATCTGCGCTCTCGCCCATTTGAACTCTTACTTCCCTAAATTAAGTTGCTCCTTTTGAATTTCAACATTTCCTGAACGTGCCACGGCTCTTATTTCCTTTTATCCTCCCCAAAAAAACACAGATATGAACATGCAATAGAAAATTAAAACTTCATTTCTGAAAACACAACCAGTTCTGGTTTAAGGCCTGCGGGACTATATGAAGAATAAAAACTTGTTTGCAGTTTAAAATGGTTTCTAAGGGTGTGAATAAATAAGGCCATGTGAACTACAACTGGACATAATAAAGGGTGATAAAGGGTGAGAATGTGTAATTTTTTTCAGTTCCTATGCCATATTTTTGGCAGAGTCCGTCTTTGTCCTCCAGGGGGCAGCAGTGAGTTCTGACCCTCCGTTACTGTATTTGCTTAAAGTTTTTTGGATCATGTTAAGTTATATTTAACTTTCTATATACTGTTGGCTAACGTTTTTATAGTTTATATATCAAAAACTACATTTAGTAAAAGTTAAGGTTTAAGTTTGTAACAAAGCAAAGGTTTGAAAAGCCATAACTTTAGTGCAACGTCCATGAAACTGAACGCATTGAACGCTCCTAGACCACAACACTTAACACTTATGCACATAACACTTAAATAACACTTATGAAATGAACTTCATTATCAACTTCCCAATGAAAACATTAGGGAAACATTCTTACAACCTAAAATTAATACTTATTTTAGATCATAACATCATAACAAACACACATTACGCAAATCAAACTCAAGGTGCATAAACATGTTTTAAACGTGAGCCTGAGACGATGCCCTGTTTCCTCTCCCCAATTGGTCAGATTTGGCATGAACGTCACAAAGTGGGCGTGTCTCTGGCCAAGACGGTGACTTAAGACGGATGTCAACAAGACGCATCAGACTGGCGACAGCGTTAAAAACTTACTGGTGTTTTGTGCTCTTATAAGGTTTATAAACGGCGTTGATATCGCGATTCACAATGAAGTTTGTGAGGTTTATGATGAGAAATGCTGCCATGTTAAACGCGCCCAAACACATCGATTATTACGCGAAGTTTTCTCCGTCACCGCTATCGATGAAGCAGTTTCTGGATTTTGGTAAGTTTTGATAATAAACTTCATGTTTGCATTCATAGTTGTGTTGCTTTGCAATGCACGAGTTTATTGCAACCCAAGCGCAGCTGTTGCATTGAATTGAATGCATTGAAATGAATGCATTGAATTGAATGCATTGAATTGAATGCATTGAATTGAATGCATTGTGCGTGATGTTGTTTTGTTAAGACAGTCGCTATTTAAACTGTTGCTGATGCTTGTATCACATCCGCAGGATCCACGAATGCATGCGAGAAAACATCCTTCGCTTTCCTCAGACAGGAGCTTCCTGTGAGGCTGTGCAACAGCCTGAAAGAAATAAACCTTTTACCAGAACCACTGATAATGACTCCGTCCGTTCAACTGGTTCACAGCTGGTACGTTTATAATAAAAATACAACATTGCATTGCGATACTTTATACATTGTGGGCTGTTTTGTCTCAGTTTAAACGCATGCTGAAAATGCACTGAAATGCATGCAGCGTTTGCGCAGACGGACGCTGTACGTAATGTAAGCGCTGCATTACGTAATTGTTTCCGCGCATGCGCACCGAGAGATGAACTTTGTCCTTGTTCTTCATTTTGTTGTTTTCGTCTGTCAAACTATTTAACAGTTTAAAGCGCAAAATACATCCAGTTTCCATTAAAACCCAAGTCACAGGAATAAACATCTTTTTTAAACTAACTTTTTCTTTAGCTTATTTGTGCCAAAATGTGTTTTATCTATAAAGCTTGTTTCTGTGCTTGTTATTAAACCACTTAGTTTTGTGCAAAGCTTTTATAAAAACATTTAAACTGTTACTATATATATTAGAGGAATTAAAACAACATTTTTATCTCCAGGCTGTGAGTCGATCTGTGGTCTCGGTGGTCTTCCTGGACCACTCGGGTTGTTTACGTGGTTTCAGACTCTGCAGCTGTTACACACAGACTGAAATATGAGAAGAAACTCACTCACTTGTTTTCAGGACATGAAGTTCCAGCAGCTTTCGCAGAACTGTGTTATGATCACGTTCACGTTACATCACACAGTTATGAACTTCCCTGTTTCTGAGCCTTTGTGAGACTTTGTGGAGACGTCTCAACTCAGATAGAATAAATAAGAAGTTAACAAGCTACTTCTAGGCTTAATAACAAACTAACCAGCTAACATTTTTAAGTTGTAAACATGTTTCCCTTTGGTAATAAAAATGTTAAGATGTTTAAAGAATGTTATGCTTTTTTTATATTGCTCGGTTATAAGAATATTATCCAAACGTTATATTTTGTTAACTTTTAAATTGTGCCACTTACAATTTAAGAATAACGTTTTTGTGAAATATGATACATAACATTTCAAAACATCTTACCAACATTCTTGCAAGACCATTTCTCAACGTCTTTGAGAGAACTTTTACAGAATGTTAGCCAACGTAGTAAGAACGTTCCCTGTAAGCTGTTCTCATCTTCTGTCACCCTCACAGGTTCATCCAAAGCCTGATGGAGATCCTGGAGTTCCAGGACAAAAGTCCAGATGATCCGTGTGTCCTGGAAGAGTGAGTTCTTCCATCCATCCATCCATCCAAACAAACATTCGCTTATTTCACCAACAGCAGAGTTGATGGAGTTATTCTGTTGTTTGTACTCAGCTTCGTGGAAGCTCTGGTGTCCATCAGAACCAGACACAATGATGTGGTTCCCACCATGGCTCAGGGAGTGCTGGAGTACAGAGACGCGTTTGGGGCGGATTCTGTGACCAGTCAGAACATTCAGTACTTCCTCGATCGCTTTTACATGAACCGGATCTCCATCCGCATGATCATCAACCAGCACAGTAAGTCTGAAGTTGGTGTAGAAGGTTATTATTGCTCTGTAGGGTTATTTTGGGCTTTAATACATTCTTAAAAATGGTTCTTCAGGGTGCCAGAGTAGAACCATTTTTGGCTGTATGGTTCCATGAAGAACCGTTAACATCTTTCTGTTTAACAAAAGATTCCTTGTAGTGGAAGAAGGTTTTTTAGGCTGTAAAAGGAAAATAAATGGTTCCTAAAGGAGCCTGTGGTGTTACTGTGAAGATCCTTTTAAGAACCTTTTTTCTAACGTTGTACTTGGTCTTGAACTGTGCTGTTGGCATCAACGGTTGCTTTTCAGCACTTTGTAAACACAGAAGACCAGTACGGCCTGTTTCTGTCACACTCATTACTGATGGATATAAGACGCTGATAACCTCTGCTAACACTCCTCCAACCTTCTGTTGTTTCCCGTTTATCTCCAGCTCTGATCTTCGATGGCACCAGCCAGCCGTCGGACCCCAGCAGCATTGGCTGTATAGACCCCTGCTGTGATGTCACAGAGGTCATCAGAGGTGGGTGTTGAGTTCTGTAAGTGACCGAGGATGTAGATATTTCATGAGGGCAGATGGATGAGTGTGTTCTGTGTTCCTCAGATGCGTATGAATGTGCTAAAATGCTGTGTGAGCAGAACTATCTGGGCTCACCTGAGCTGGAGCTGAGAGAGAAAAATGGTAAGAAAAAACCTGAAAAACTAACAATTTTAGGTTTTAAAAACCTTTCCATTAAATAACAAAAACGTTCAACATGTTATTTTTGACGTAAGGATGTTTGTACTTTGTTGATATCTTCTCCACATACCTTAAAGTTCTTGCTCTGTTGCAGGGAAGAACTCGTCTCAGCCGATCCAGATATCTTACGTTCCCTCTCATCTCTACCACATGGTGTTCGAACTCTTCAAGGTAGATGTGAAATTCATTTCTGGATGCTTCTGGATTTGTGGTTAGTGTCTCATTCTGGTATTTCTGCCCCTCTAGAACGCAATGAGAGCTACTATTGAGAATCACGACGCAAGCAGAACTTTGCCACCCATCAAAGTCATGGTGGCCCTCGGAGATGAAGATCTGTCAATCAAGGTGAGTGAACGGTGATAACATAAACTGGGTTAATCTCACACTTAACCCACAGAACTGTTATTCAGGAGGTTATTATAACTGCCCTGTTTGAATCATGTTTTCTAAACCTCCTGCCCCGAATCCACAGATCACTGATAATCATGTTATATAAACTGTGAAGTTTAATGTTCTTGTTACGTAAGCATCAAATAAAGCAGATTAATGAGTGATTTATTACCATAAATAGAACCTCAGTTGCCAGCTGGGATTAACATCAGACGTTAATAAAACAGATTTTCTGTTTTTCAGTGTTTCTGTCAATCGATTGTTAAACCTCCCAGCTACTAATTTTAGGTTTACAAAAAGTAAAAAGTGTTTATTTATGTTAACTAAATGTTTATTTATAAAAGTTTATATAAACCATTCATTGTTAAAACATTTTCCTATCTGCTTATGAAAAAAGTTTTGATATATGATACATAAAGTTCTCCTAACATTACTGCAAGAACAATACTGATAACTTAAAAAAAACGTTTACAGCGAACATTAACAAACATTGTGAACATGTTCCTTGTTAGCTGGAATCCACAAGACAATCCACATGTATCCCCTGCAATACAAAAGCATTTTCTTAGAAGCTTCTAGACACTGTTCTCTTAAGTGTTTCCTGTATGTTCTAGATCAGTGACAGAGGTGGTGGGGTTCCGTTCAGAAAGATTGAACAACTCTTTAGCTACATGTATTCAACAGCCCCCAGACCGACTCTAAATGACCGTCAGCGGACCCCAATGGTGAGAGAACAGATGAGAACATGTTCTACGTTTTGGACAGACACACAAAGCTGAAGGTTGTTTCTCTATAGAACTGATGTATTTGTTCTTGTCCCAGGCTGGGTTTGGTTACGGTCTTCCCATCTCCCGTCTATATGCTCGATATTTTCAGGGAGATCTTCTGCTTTATCCGATGGAGGGTTACGGAACCGATGCAGTGATCCAGCTGAAGGTCAGGAAAACCTTAACTTTAAACGTTTAAAGAACAAGTTTAAACATTCCCAAACACACAGACTAACATTGTATCTTAAATGCGCCAGATATCTCAAACATCTGCCAACTGCAACCCAGCTACATTCACAGAACGTTAGCTAACGTTCCCTAAACATATATCAAAAACTTTGCTCTTAAGTGGTTAGTGGAGCGTTTAAAATGTTACAAAATGAAAAACAAAATACGAAATAAACGAAAACAAAATAACATTAGTGCATATCTAAAAAATTGGACTCTTTACATTGTCCTCATATCATTGATCCATCATAATATTGTGTCTTGCAGGCCCTGTCCACAGATTCCATCGAGAAACTTCCGGTGTTCAACAAAACGGCGCTGAGGCACTACAAATACAACCAGGAACCAGACGACTGGTGCGTCCCACGTAAGGAACCGCTGAACTTAACTATGTGCAAGATCACAAAGTGAACCACAAGTTGCCTTGAAGATATAATGATGGCCTCCAAGAACCTGCTGAGACAGGCCACCAAAGAAGTTCTGGCACTCCGAGCTGATCCCGGGACCAGCTACAGCGTCTTTATTCTTTGAGTATCGATATGTGGAGAACATTTATTTGGGCCGCTGACGCTGCCAGCAGAAGTTGATGGTCAGGAACTCAGGCATGAAGTTCTATCAGGCCCTGAAGAAGCTACAGGAAGAAGATCTAAAGGATGGAAGTTTAAAGAGTGAAAAGCTGAGATGTTGTGAGAGGAAACGCAATTTTGGTGGGAGAAACACGTAAAAAATCACATATTTGAATATTGAGAACGTTTCAGAGCTCAGAACATGAGACGCTTCTGCTTCAGCCCCAGAAACAGTGACTGTAGATGTTTGTCTTCTGCAAAGAGGCTGTGAAAAGTTTTTAAATCACAACTTAAAATGTGACTCACACTGTATTCATAGCAGGTTGCATGCAAATTCAAAACCGTATTAATGTTTTAATGCATTAAAATGACCCATTGTGTTATTTTATGTACTGTATTCAAAATAAATCTGACATTTTTTCATTACGCTGTGTAATATGCTCTTATTTTAAGCACTTTAGGGAACTTTCTTAGTAAAACATATTAACTAGCATTTTCCTCTGATTATGTAAGAAGGAACGATTCGTCATGTGAACAAATGTTGCTTATGAACTATAAGAAAATGTGTTAATTTGACTCAGACTTCCAGCAGGTCATTTGACTTTTGTCTGCATAAAATACAGCAACTAGTTTAAAATGTGGACAGACATAAGAGTTTAAACAGCGCCACACAAAACACATTTACTCTTATCCAGAGTTACTGCACAGTTAGGCCATGACCTGTTAAACTACGGTAGAGAAATACTTTATAGGGCTGATAAACTGAACATGTACTTTGTTTAATCAGATACGCCTATAATAATGAATGAACAGTCTGATGGGACAAAGAGCATTAAAGCACGACCCGGTCATGCGTCTTACATAAACGCTTTCAATCCAGCCAGCTGAACTACTGCACAAGGGCACAGACAGCCCCAGTTTTATGCCACAAAAATAAACAGGCTGTAGTTAATGTTTATATTGCACTTAAAGTGCTTTGATTTAGTTCATCTGAATGTTGAGGTAAGTTTGGCTGGTTTGCTTGACCTGTAAAAACCCTCCCGTTCACTCCTGCTGAACGCGACAGCGTCCCCTACTGACCTAAAGGAACTGCCACCAGATAACAGATGATAACAGACGGTAACAAATGATTTGGAGTTTATTTTATACGTCAGCCAGAAAAGAGTTTATGTTAACATAGAAACCTGTTACTTCATCATTTACACAGACAGCAGCTATATATTGTTAGTTTTATATAAAAACACTCAAATGCATATATTGGCAGATTTAAAGTAGCTTAAAAACACTCAATAGACTCAATAAACGGATATTACAGACAGAATATATCAAAGACAGAAATCTTTGCCTTCTGAAACGTTTCTTAGCAAAAATACCTTCATGCATTAAACACTGATGAAGATCTGCTGGTGATGATGATGATGATGATGGATTATGGGGATCCGTCTCTCTCACAGATCCAGGGTAAAGACATGCCACAGGGCGCGTCGTACCAGCTCTTCGTAGCCACGCGACTCGGAACATCAGTTTTTAATATGTAGCCACAGTCCTCATTAATGTGATTGTTGGGCTCACCGACTTCCCAGAAACTATTTGGGACAAAGAAAAAGACTTTCTGAGAGGTACACAAAGAGTTTCTGAGAGTTACAAGAGTTTCTGAGAGTTACACAAAGAGTTTCTGAGAGTTACACAAAGAGTTTCTGATAAACACAGATCAACTCATGTTTATTAAATTTGTTGTTATATTATTGGTTTTAAATATAAAGGACATTAGTTTTTTTTTCATAACTACTCATGAACTAGTAGTTGATGTTTTACCCGGCAATCCTGTAGCAGCTCTTAGACCAGTAAAAACACAATAGGGCATTAAAAACTATTTATAAATTTCTTCATTATTGTTTATAAATCAGGAAATAACTTAAAGTTTCCCAACCTCTGACATACAGTATCCCAGCTTCAAATGATTGTTTTTAAATTCGCTTAATCTTTATAAAGAGGAAGAAAAAACAGGAAGAATAACAAAGATCACGCTTACAATAGGCAGAAATGAAAGTGCATGATTCAGTGGTTCTGTGTTTTTTTTTAGCGATGTGTGACACTGACTCATGTTCTCACTCACCCTCCAACCAGTTTGGTTCCGTCCACCCAGTACCAGTCGTCTTCAACCTTTTCATCACTGATTCCGAACCAGTAAGAGTTCCAGTGACCAGGCGGCAGCAGATCCCAGATGAAGGTCTTTATCAGATCAGGAGACAGATTAAAGGTGGACGTCAATACTAACGAATGTTCTCAGAATTCCTAAACATCCCTTTAAGACCCCCTTAGATTTCTTTCCCCTTGAGATCTCTTCCTCTTGCATTCATAATCATCACAGACTGCAGTGACACCCCACGGCTGATATTGTTGAGTGAACTGTCGCTTTAAGAAGAGTGAGCTGTGCTCCTCACCTGCTCCTCAGGTGTGTGGATGATGGCCAGGTGTCCTCCTTGGCTCTTGCAGTAGGACTGACTATTTTTCCAGCTCATCATGTTGGTGGAGATGAAGTAACAGCTGCTGTTGAAGTAAAGCCAGTCATCTGTGCAGCTCTTTGGTGTCGTTTGAGTTGAAACAGTTCTTTCTACAACAACAAAAAACAATGGATGAAACTCTAATGTCTTTAAATCTGTCTAAACACACACAAATCTTATGCTAACCTAGCATAGCGATTCTGTCCCTCAGCTGTGAAATCTCTCTCTCCAGATCACTGTTGTTCTTCCTCAGAGTCTCCAGTTCTGCACTCAGATCTGAGGTCTGAGTTTCAGCAGAACCGGGCTGGAGATCCTGACCAGAACCTTTGACTAATATCACAGAAATATGTGTTAGAAACATAATTTTGATAAAAAGCTGAAAATGTGCAGGTTGCAGCTTTAAAGAAGTGTTGAAATGATTTTCACAGACGGAGGGTCACAACAAACTGGTGCTGGAAATGTTCTGCTGGGATCGGCTGATAAATCACAATATCAGCAGTTCTGTAAGAATTATTACTCAGAAACAGGAAGTTCTTACTGTGCACATTTGTGACCACCAGAATCACCAGTAACAGGAGGCAGGTGGCAGCCAGACACACACTCGCCACCTTAAAAGGGCCGCTGCAAAACGGACGTTTGCTTTTATTCCATGGTTCCTGCAAAACTGTGAAACGTAAAACTTTATTACATGTTTTTATATTCCAGCTGCTTCTCTGTGTTTAAAACATGAAACTGCAGGTTTTTTACAAGCTTTTCAGGAATCATGAAGTCAAACGAAGTCAAAATTAGATAAAGAAACTATTTTGATCACTGATCTGTCATGAAATTTGCTCAGTAACAGGATGTTTATTTTTACCCCCCTAACTTATTGATCATTGATGAATTATTGGTGAATTATTACTCTTTACAGTCAGAGGATTATATGTATGATGTATGTGAGGAGATTGTGTTTGATGTTTGTGGTCATTGCCTGTACGGCTTGTTGTTTGTTTTGCTCAAACATCAAATGTTGAGCCTCGTGCAACATGCAAATAAAGTCACATTACATGAATGCAAGTGTTTTTACTAAATAAAGTTAACAAGCAACATCCAATTTCCAACATGTCTGTTTAAACTTTAAAAAGTGAGTTTAAAAAGTTTATTTAAAAAGTTTATTTAAAACTTATTGCAATAATAAAAGTCAAGTAAAGTTTTCTGCAAAATGACACAACAATTTTAATACTGAGTAAATAATCAAACTAAATGCAATTTCACTTATTCAGTTTTCAACTCACAAATTTAAATCACAAATCTGCTTTAAAAATGCCTCTGTTGTTCTAAATATAAATATGAAGAGAAACAAACAGCATACCTGAATATCGTACTTGTGTGTTTGTGTTATTCTCAGACACATCAGACTCAAATCCATCCATGAGATTTTCATTCATCCTCTCTGTCTTTTCAGACATGGTGAAAACTTTACACACTTAACACACGAGATGCTGGAGCTGTTGGGAGTAACAGAGTAACAGAGTAACAGTAACAGAGTAACAGTAACAGGAATGATCCGTGTGTTAAACACAGTGGGCTGGTCCATCATTTTGTGTCTCAGACACATGATCATGATCATCATGTTTACGGACAATCACAGCACGAGTTTTTTGTCCCTTGCAATTTCCCAAAAAAAGGGAAAAAAGTTTTAAACCAGTTTGCGCTGAAGTTTTAAACCAGTTCACCAGCAGATGGCAGCAAATCTTAAGTTATTATAACAGACGACGGATTTGTCTCTTAAAAAAATGTCTCAGCAACAAACACTGAATTTAAACAAAAATACACTTCAGTGCTTTTGGTGCATTTAGAGAAAATGGGATATAAAAGTTCAATTTGTGAAACATCTAATATCAATAAATGAGACTTCGTTGAAAAGTGTTATTGAAAAAGTTTTTATTCCATTAGCTGAACCTACATCTTGTTTAAACTTCTTCCCAATGGAATGGCATGTGGTTGCTAAGGTGCTCTGGATATTCCAAGTGGTTGCTAGGTGGGTGTCCATCAATACGAGTCTATCAGGAAAAACAAAGAGCAACTTCTTATTTAAACCTGCAGGGGGCGCTATCGCTGCAGATCCAGTCCCTACAGACAAACACACAAACAAACTTTACCATTATAATCTCAAACTTCAGACTGAAGACAGATCTTCCGCTTAGCACTTCAGACATACTCAGACATATTGATCAGTAAATACAATGGTTACAGCAGAACCACACATTTCAAACCTCAACAAATGTTTGCTAAATGCACAACCTTTGCCCTTAATGGAAAGCTTCAAACCTTTAATGCACTTTATAAAATATAATGGCTACACTCTCAATGCTTACAGAATTAAATAGACTGATGTCTCTGCAAACATTATCAGCCCTTCATAAAATATGATTTAAAAAAGTCAGTCAGTGATGTGACACACGGAAAACATGTGGGCAAAACTTTGTGCAGATCTCACGTTTTATACGTTTCACTTAAGCATCAATTGTCTCAAATGTTTCTCCTGAATTTGTAACGTTCTCGCCTCTGCCGCCACCTCTGTCTGAAACGTGAAATTGCAGGTTACTTTAAATGCTGTTTTTTAGGGACATTAAAAAGCCAGGCTGGCATTTTCTGTGATCAAGAATTACTAAATACTAAACCTTTCAGATGATAAAAATGTCACGCAGATGCAGTTACAGTCACAGTCATCAGTTACAAAAATGGAAGAAATCTATTTTTGCCCAGGAAATGCATCATTAAACACTCAACACTTTAACTTCACTCAGTGTGGAAGCAATAATGTTACCAGTTTCCTTTCATGAGATTCATACACGCTAATACACACACACACACTCTAATACACACACACACTCTAATACACACACACACACACACACACACACACACTCTAATACACACACACACACACACACACACACACACACACACACACACACACACACACACACCACATAATATGGAATTGCAAAACAACAGTTTTCATTACAGCTTGAGTCATGCTGCAGTCAGGAAGCCATTAATGCATTTACTCTGAAATGACTGGATAATACCTGACACTTATGACTAAACAATGCAGTTAAATGACAGTCATATATGATCAGATCACCAAATGTTTTTCTGTAGAGTTCAGTCAACAACACCACAACATCAACACGCCGGTGAACTATGTTCTACGAGTGTAAAATGACAAGAGCCACAACAGGCCCTCAGAGAGTCTGTCCATCAGAGCTCTCCATCTTCTTTTCTGAGCTAATGGGTTCTAATACAAAGTCCTGATCAAGCTCCTGTTCAGAGGAAACAAAAGTCATTGGGGCTGCGTCACAATTCCCTCAAACTGCGTTTGCTTCAATGGCAGGACGTAAGACTGCGTTAATGTCACTGGGGCAGTAGTATCGCACTTCGCTGCAGGGTGTCTCATTCAGTTTACTGCAGGTGTTAGTGTGCTTCCCTGAACTGATGCATTCTTCACTAATGACCTGCAGCATGTCTTGTCCTGCGCTTGTCTCGCAAGCACACAAGTGATTTAAAGGAAGCGATGCTTTCAGTTACACAGATTCCAGGACGGATCTGCTGTTATTCAGCTGCTTTGAGAGCCACAAACGGCAACTCGTCTCATTCGCCAGCATGTCCACTTGAAAACCTGCATGTCTAACGTTACATATCAGCCGTTCTACAACGCTATTCTGTGGAGTCTTTTACAAAAGTTATAGAGTATTTAGATAAGCTTTGACCAAGAAATAACGTTACTACAACATTCAAAAAACTACATTAGATCATATAAAAATAACATGCTGATCTTGTAAGTTGCTAAACAACGAATGTTTAAAAAGTAATAATTACGAAAATGAAGAAAAAAATAATAAAACATATTTCAATATTTATAATATAAAAGAATAATATGTAAAACATAATGTGAAAAATATTTCACAATTTGTGGTTTCTTGTGCAACAAATTGAAGATGACAGACTGTGAATAACAGCGAAAGAATTACAGAACTGAATTTGTAATATTCCAGTTAAAGACTTTGATGTCAGTTCTGATGTCATGTTCTGTTTAATAATGAAAAGAAGACTTTAATTTTACAGAAGAGGCCTCAGGCAAACACACATCTTCTGTGGTGAAGACCCATTTCCAGAAAATCACTTCTGAGGAAGAATTCAATTAATCTTGTCTGAGCAATTTGCCGAAAAGCTCCTGCACAAAATTTGCATTTGAAAATTTTGTGCATTTCCTGCAATATGCTTGATGGTGTAAGTGTGCAAAACTAAACATTAATGTAAGCATTTGACAAAACTAAACCCCTCAGCAGGAGAAACAACAAAATTGGGATCTTACAGAAGCTGAACGTTTCAGCAGTGAAATAAAAACGCAATAACAACCTCCTCACTCCTGCAGATACACTTCAGAGCTTCTGCCCAAACATCAGTAGATCTATAGCTGCAGTTATAACTGTAAAGCCAATTTAACCGTTGCATCTTATATATTTACATTTAACATTAACACATATGGCTATAAGGTTACCATGAAGTTTTTTAAAAGCACCTGAACCAAAATAAACCATTTTGTTCTCATAGTGAATATTTTGTTCTGAAAGTGAATCAACCTGTTTTTTGGTGGCTTGATTAGTGTTTGTTTAACCAGTTTTACTACAACTACCAAACTCTGGTTAAACTCTGTTACTGTGGTCAAACTCTGGTTAGTTTGTGGCTACTGTCATTTTTAAGGGTGATGCACAGAAGAGAAATAATATCAGAGAAGATAATATTCCTCAGGAGATGAGAGATTTATAACTCCTAACACCTGCAGAAACCCAACACTGCATAAATGTACTTTCATTTTATCATACAGTCGTGGAGAAAAACCAAAAACTCACTCAGAAAAGACGAGGACGGTGACAGTTTGTTACATTTATTGTTACAACATTTACAGCCGCTGGCCCTCAGCTTTAACAATCTCACTGTCTGAAGAACAAAACGGTTCCTCAGCGTAGAAACATTAACATCCAACAGTTACAGTTTATTACAGAAAACAACAAATAACAACAATCTTTTATCTGATCTAAGGCACCGATTTCTCCACATCTTTGGTTTTCCAGCTCAAATCTTTGGTTTTCCAGCTAAACTCACTGCGTTCAGAATGTTTTACTGAAAATGAAAATGTTTCTGTTTCATCTGTAAAAAAATCTCCCTCTTATTTTTTCTCCCCACCCAGTTGCTGTGCAAATAAAACAGATTTTATCAGATATTATCTTTTCATAGAGAACGATAGAAACATTTTCTGTTTCCATTTCATTTAAAAAACACAACAACTCAATTACAATGAAAAGTTACAGTGATGATTGTTTATTTTATCATATAATTAGATGAAAAAACAGGTCAGATTAAACTTTCTTTTTTAAACATACAAAGTTTTTCATAACTAATAACAGTTACATAAAGGCAAAACGTGTGAAAATAAATTACATTAAAGCAACATTGAGATGATAACATGGCTGTACTGGTTACTGTGAATGAAAATAAACAACCTGTAAACAATGAGAGAGCTGGAAACAGTGGCACAGATTCACTGTAATGACAGAAAGCCGTAAATAAAGCACTTGTTTAGTGTATAATCTCCTAAATATAATGTTTTTGCCACAAAGCCCAATTTGCTAATCATTCGATTTTCAAGCACTAAACTACATTTGTTGTGCGCACAGGAATCTCATGTCAAATTCAAACCAATTTTACTTCTACAATCTAGTCACATATTTCTCACTTATATCTCTGTTCACATTTAATGCAACACCTAATATACATGAATGCAGGTCTCATCGCTGTTAAATTTACAGAGAATGGCCGACGCGATGTTGTCTATCTAAACAACGTGGTCAAAACAAACTAACCTCTCATTTAAAATATCTTACATAATTACTAGTTAAGTCCAGACACTACAAACATACTGTCTGCTAAAGATAAACTGTCTGCAAGTTTGTGCCTTTGTGTCTAAGACACAAAATAAATGTATTTAATAGACGTGTTTGACGTGTTTTGTGGAAGTACATGTAAAACTAGCGACGCTAGTCGTGTGGAGGCTAGTCATGTTTGTGTTTGTTTAGTCAACTACCCAGCTACAGTAACTATTACCCAAACCATCTCTGTCTGGTCCGTGTTGGTCTTGTGTATTTATTTATGCTCAAGAGAAATACAGTCAACAACTAAATTGCAGAAATAAATCATTTCTCCAAAAAAATGTTACTGGCACATAATTCGCAAAATAAAAGTATTGCCAAAATACTGACTGAATACTTTCATTTACACTTCAGATATTTTTGCACAAGCTCCAGTGAAGGTGACAAGTCTGATTTTGGACATAAATCCACATGAATTACAGCAGAATGAAATTCCCTGGAGACGCCGGCAGACAGAGCAGCAGTTTACTGCACATCTGTGGTATTTCAGTGTCTGCAGAAACGCATTTTTTCCTCCAGCTTCTCAGCTGGAACACGCTGGAACTCGCCTCACAACCCAGTCGTACGTTTTACTACGAGGTACAAGCGTCAGGAAATTTTATTAATGAGAATTAAAAGGGAAATCAAAGGATGATGGTTTCAACTCAGACACGCTGCAAGTTCTTCAGCCTCGCGTACCTTCATTGCTCAAGTTCTTCTGAGCTCATCAAACAGGTCATAAAACTCGATGTTTCAGTGGCTGCTGGACGCGTCCACATCTCAGACACGTGACGGCATCTCGTCACCCCTCAGTGCATTTCAGAGTGGATTTTAAAAACTGACCCCATGATGTCAAACCAAAACAAACCATCGTTTTAGAGCTGGATCACGTTTCTTAAGAAACCAAAGAAGTCGTTCGCCCAGCCGTGCAGCCAGAGAGCAAGTGATGACATAAAAATGCAGTTAATAATGCGATGAGGTAAACAGACTCGTGGCTCATCCTCCAGGCCGGGGCAGAATGTCACAGGGTAACGGGGTAAAAACATTGATGAGGGATATTTAGGGTTGGACACGGACCTCCTGATTTGGGTGAAGTTTGTAGGTGGGCAACACTGCAGCAGTATTTCAGTGTTAAATCAGTTTCTCCAGTTGCTGTGATAGAGAGTTTTTGCAGATTAAAGACTCATAGATGGTCAAAGGGTTGGTCTTGAATATTCTAGTGAGGAGAAAAAATATAGCTGGTTATTTCATTAATAGATTTATGACTACAAATGGAGATAACACAACAGTACACCCATTCTCCATCAATATTATCTTTCACCTTTTACAGCCATTAAACTGTGACATAACACAAATGGGAAGAATGGGCGTTATACGCTTAGCTAACAGGGAACGTTCTGTTGGTTAATTTTTCTTTCCTAATTTTCTTTTCTTTCTGTTGGTAAACAGTTCTTTCAATGTTGTTATTAAACGTTCTCACAGTAACGTTTGTACAACATTTTGTTTTAGCTTTAAACATATTTTCAGTTCTGTAACATTTTCCAAATGTCACACTGACAACCAATGAGTAACGTTATTGATACATGATAAACTAAAATCAACTATATGATAAATAACAATAAAAAATATGTTTTACTAACATTACTGCAAGAATGTTATTGATAACTCTTAGAGAACTTTTAGAAAACATTTAGCCAATGTTCTGAGAATGTTCTCTGTTAATGGCAAGAGTAAAACTTGCTCCTGAGTCTTTCCACACCCAATAAACGGATATAAAAAGCGGCGTTTCTGTAACAGCGTAACCCCTCCTTTGTTAGTCCTTCAGACTGAAGCGATTCCCTCCTGAAGTCAAACGCAGCGCCGCTGAAGATTAAACTACAGGCAGTGAGTCACGGCCAAAACAAACACACAACTGATAAAATCATGTTCTGCATCATCATACAGGCTGAACAGAAGCTAGTGGCAAACCACATAACAATGTGTGGTTGTAGGTACGTTTCCCTAACGTTTACCTTAAGTACCAAAGCGTTACCTGGAAAGTTCAGACATTTTTAGATCAGCAATTAGCAATTGCATAGAAGAACGTTATTCAAACATTTTAATTCTGTATACATAATAATAACTTTTTGATACAAGATACAGAACAGAAACGTTCTGCTAATGTTTACTGCAAGAGCATTTTAGATGTTAGCCAATCACTGTTAGCTGGGAATAGACTGAAATATATCATGCACAGAGATTTTTATTGTCACACAGATTCTGTGGATAATAAACAGAGAGAGACACACACTTACCGGGTCACGTCATGCTGTCAAATCAAACATTAATACGGCGAGGGAACGCTGAAAGAAAAAACAGTGAGTCAAAGATTAATGGTAATTCTTGTTAATTAATGTAATCTAATATTAGTTAAATTGGATGGGACATCAGACAGGTTTTATTCTTTTGTGCAATTAAAACTAGGCCCAGTTTTACAGACTTAGGCCCGACTTATGCTTAGAAAGAATGTATTAAATTATGTAATTTTGATTTAGAATCAGAATAAAAAAATCAACAGGTGGCACTTTGCATGAATAGGGTACAAATTAGATTATTGTTAAAAAAGTATAGAAAAAAACACATCACCAGTGAATCTTATTTGTAGTTAAAACGTAAAATAGTTTCATTAAAGTAAATCAGAAACAAGCAGAAACAAACGACTCAACAACGCTAAGCTAGTGATACAGACGACAACGTCTGCATGTGGTCTGAGAGGAAACATGTGCAGTATCTTTAGCAGACATCACTAAACAAAAGAAACAGGAGTCACAGGTGCACAGCTCTCTCCACAACCCTCAGCTAACATCTGATAACATCAGCCAGAAAGATTCTTTACATCTTTGAAAAACGCCGCATGTCAACGACCGAAAAGCCTCTGTCTTTTTTCTGCGGAAAAGGAAACTGCGCGACCCGCCTGTAACTGGGTGGTTTTGCATATAACGTGTGTGTTTGCATTTCTGTGAGTGCATTTCAGGTAACTGCACGAGTCCTGCTAGTTCATATCAAATAAACGTGTCTCTCAGACTGACAGCCTGACAGTGGATTTACATAAAGCCGTGCCATAAAGCTTTATCCAGTCATTCATGTTTTCTCCTAATACCTAATATTGGGAGAATGATTTTATTACTGACAAACTTGCAAGATTAACATCAGCCACAGTGTTTCGCAGTGTTATTCTCTCCTCTGTGTTTTTGCTGAAGCTTGTTTGTTTCTGTTGTGGCAGAAAATCGCTCCTGTCGTTTGTTTTCTGTGACGGGTGAGATGGATGCCTGTGAAAGACTCTATCCAGGCTTAGTAAACAGAGCGTCTACCTTTAAGAATTCTGAGGTAAAAAGAGGACAAAGAGCAGAATACTTTACCCCCAGAAACATTTCCCATCATTTACTCAATCTCTCATTTCAAACTTTTTGCTTCTGTGGAACACAAAAGATGTTTTTAAAAATAGTTTTGTGTCCACGGGTGCCACTGTTTTTTAGTTTCCAACAAACTTCATAATATCTTCTTGTGAGTTCCTCAGTAGCAAAAACAGTCAAACAGGTTTGAAATGATGTGAGGGTGAGCGAATGATGGGAAGGAATTTGTTTGTTTCGGTAAAACCGTCTCTTGAAAGAAAAATGCACAACATTCTTTTGTTCTATGCATTAAAATAAAAGGAAACCAATCAAAAAACAGGTTTTGTTTCAAACATTAAAGAATAACCTGTTTTGATATGATAAATAACATTACAGAAACATTCTACATAGTTACTGCAAGAACACGTTTGATAACTTTTGTAAAACGTTTATAAAATGTCAGCCAATATTCTGAGAATGTTTCCTGTTCGCTGGACATTTCTTTATGAGCACATATAATCCTCTACAGTGGCGGCTGATACACACCTGTGGTTATGTTATCAAATAAGCCCTTATCAAAATTTCGTGTTATATAACAACACTGAACATTATCTGACAGCACAGTGACACACAGGACTCAGGAAAGATCTGTCAGATCTGTGTGTGTTGAAGTCTCTTAGATGACTCAGTGACAGAAATACATCATATCCTGTGACAGTAATGACAGTAATGTCTACAAAACATGCAACTGACTGAATGACTGAAAATGTCACGTCATGTTCTAATGACATTCTAAAGGACTCATTCTTCCCCCACTTCCTCTAAGGTCAACATGTTAAATGAACTAGCATTGTGCAACGACATCCCGGCTTCTAGGAAACATTCTTAGAACGTTGGCTAACATTTCCTGAAAGTTTTCAAAAGCATTCTTGCAGTAACCTTGGTGGTATGTTTCCTAACATCATATGTCTCATGTCAGTAATGTTTTCTGTGGTTAATGATAAGAGATCCTTTCTCCTGTGATAAATCACATCTGTACCAACAGAAGAAATCAGAAATGATGGCAATGAAAGGTTCAGACTCACTCAGTAGATTTTTTCCTGCGACAGATGATACATGTGATGATGATAACAGCTACCAGAACGCCGATCACAATTCCTGCTATTGCTCCTGCAGAGAGCCCAGTGTCCACAGCGTCTAAATCTGCAAACACATTCAGATCAGGCAGTATTATTTATTGCGGGGTGACTGATCACAGATACAACGCAAATGTATCTGATTTAATAATTAATAATCAGAAATTAAACTGTCATTTGTAACGTCTGTCTCTTTTCCTACTTATTTTTACACATTAAGCTCAACTGAGGCCAAACTGACAGTAATAAATTATATTTATATAATTTTAACTATAATTTAAACAATTACAAACTTAATGTTGTGGATCGGTGTAAGATTGTGAGATTGTGTTGAACACTGATCTGCCGTTTTTAACCCAAACATGTTACATGTTGCAGCTTTAAAGTCATTTACGTTTGTTAATTTAGTTTTACAGAACACTGGGTTCGAACCCATGACCACGGCGTCACCAGCATCTCCATCAGTGAGGCTACAGAACTGCAGAGGTGTTTGTGATCGTTTACCTGTCACTGACAGTTTGTGTGTGGTGGTCTTCGTCAGTCCAGTGATGGGGTTGCGGGCCTCACAGGTGTAGGTGCCGCTGTCCCTCAGACTGGCTTTGTCAACATGGAACTTTTCGAGACTGACGTTCAGAACCGTCTCGTTGAGCCTCCAGACGTATGTGCTGGGAGGAACCGAATCGGCAGAGCAGGAAATCTCGATGACCTCATCGAACTTCACAGCTTTTTTGCCGCTAATCTTCACGTCCTCCGGACCATCTGACATCAGAGAGATCGGCTCCATCAGGAAACTCAATGTTTACATTTGAGTAACACACACTGACCATACAGAATCTGCGCTAACAGTACAAACAGAACCTGTGCTAACAGTACAAACAGAACAAAAAATGACACCATTTGAAACAGTGGAGGTCTATGTTTAAAAAAACAACAAAACCACTGATGGCCAAATATTGTTGAAGATATTTAACATCAGAGAGAAATGTCTCCTCTCTTTAACACTCACAGATGATGACCATCTGATAACTGGCTTCATCTCTGTTCACTCTGTTTGTCAGCTGACACTTGTACTCGCCGGCGTCCTGTTTGAGAACTTTAGCGATGGTCAGAATCCTCTTATCCGGCGACAGAAAAACACGCGCATCAGGAATCACAGGTTTGCCATCTTTAGTCCATTCCACCGTTTCTGCTTTACCAGCGGCCGCGGTGCAGGTGAGGTTGACTGTGCTGTTATCAGCTATCAGAGGTGAGGTGGCGCTGGAGATATCTGCTCCATGCAGGGCCTCTGCCAGGCAGAACAGAAGACAGGATTACAAACACATTCAGAGTCACATTCAGTGTCAGATGTTGGTTTGAGTTGCTTCAAAGCTCATTTCTGCTTTATATCTGTGAGAAACAGACTTAAGTCTGTGGTCAAAGGTCTGGTTTTGTGAGACCACAGCGATAATCTCTCATAGTTCAGAATTCAATCACCACAGAGTCTCTTTCTGTCTGTTATTTGCACAGACATCATTACAGTGGAATGTATCCGTCTGACTCACACTTTAAACTGTGATTATTAAACTACATTCACCAAATACCTGCATTTCTGTCATTAACAAACTGCGATTTGAGTTTCACACCGGATGCTGGTAACTGCAGCATAAAAATGTTGGAGTTCATTTCCAGACGATTTGTATATACTGCTGACTGTTGCTTTTTAAAGAAAATACATTTATATACCCCAGAGAATTCGAGTTTTTAGCATGAGTGCATTAAAATTTTACACAAAATCAATGAGATGAAAATGCATCAGAGCATTTAGATGCGTCGGTCTGACAAACATCCAGCGCAGACGTGTGTCTGTGTTTATACTGTGTGCTGGTTTGCACACAAATACTGTTTTAACGTTTCTAAAACATTCGTCAAAAGTTCTTAAAAATACCATTTTTTTATATGGTAAATAACCTTCATCCACTACAAAGAACCTTTTGTGAAACAGAAAGAATGTTTAAGGTTCTTTATGTAACTATAGTTAAAAAAAGTTAAAGATATAAATTGTTCTCTTTAAAACTTAAGAAAAACATTTCATTTGGAGTTTAATTTAAAGTTCCTGTGACTTTTTTGTTTAAATCGGTTGCTCTACAATAGCATTTACACTACTGGAAAAACCACGTACACTTTGTGGAAATTCCTGAAACACTGGAAAACGATTTCCTTGTGCAAGACATTGAGCTACTAACTCACCCACAACAGTGACTGGAGTGGCCGGTGAGGTAATGACGCGTTTGGTTTTAGGGTTGGAGGCCACACAGGTGTAGTTGCCGGTGTGTTTTTCTTCTAAGTTGCTGATAGACACGCTGGCCTGCTGGGATAGCTCCACCCCATTAAACATCCACTGGAGCTGAGCGGGCGGATCGGACCTCACAGAGCATGTCAGCGTTACGTTGGAGCCTTTCTTTAGAAAAGGATTGGCTGGGTTCTGACTCACCACAATATCTTCAGGTCCATCTGATGCAAAAAAAGGACAATGTTGAGACATTTTGTATCGCTCATTAAACGTTTAACAAACACAAACTTCCGTATAGATTGTTTCACTTTGCGATGTATTTGTAAAGCCATTCGACTGTGAGACGCGTAACATCACTTTTCATGTAAATATTTAGCCACAGGCTAACTTCCTTAACAAATGCAAACACTCTTCAGTTGGCTAGCCGTGTTTGAATATTAGGAAATATAAATGTCATGTTTACAACAAACACTGATCCAACAAAACCCAAGACATACAGTGTCTTTTGACATCACTTCCTGTCTGTTAAACAGCTGATGGCGGCTGCCTAGCCAACACTGGCTTTCTGACAGGAAATGAGTTTCTCAAACACTGTCAGGATTAACAAGAAATACAGGAATCCTGCAAAAACTACAGATTCCACCGATTTTCCAAAACAGCCTCCATTTTATCAAGATAACATGAGGCTTATCTCTAAAGGCGTAGTGTGTATTGTTACAGCTCTAAATGAGTCACCACTCACATGAACTGTATGTCACCCACGTTTACTTACCTGCCTAAATAAGGACACTCTAGAGACTTCTATTGATTATATAAACAGCTAGTTGTAATCAATGTAACCTAACCTTACACACACACACAAACACACACACACACACACACACACACACACACACACACACACACACACACACACAGGTTAAATCACCATGTTTTATCTAATCTCTGCTCACATTCCTCCTGCACCTGCAGTAACCTGCGACCTGCCTGAACTAGACAGTCTCTTTAGATCTCTGCTGTCATGTTTACTTACTAGTGCACACCATCTAAATGCAGTCTTATCTGCAGCAGGTCCAGTGGTGCTGCAGTCATCCTTAAAACTGTATCGACTGACTCACACTTTTACTGAAATTAAAGCATGTTGTGTGTTGTGACGTGTGTGTGTGTTGTTTACGGCATACAAAGTTCATGCATTAAAATGACCCTCCAGCAGTGGTTGTGTTTGTGCGTGTTTGTGGCCCGGTTCTTACAGCTGACGGTGAGATTAAAGGGATTGCTTCGACCGGACTCCAGCGCATTTTCTGCGACGCAGTAAATGGGTCCACGCAGATCTGTGCGGCGAACTTCGCTGATGGTGAGGTTATTGTTGTTGATCTGAATGCGAGCGCCGTCTGCCACCACAGGTACCGACCCGTTTATCCACTTGTAGGTAAAGGAACCTTTGGCGGTACATCTCAGAAGCACAGTGCTGTTAAACTCCACAGCTTCAGGAAGACTGGAGGTGATCTTTACATCAGTTACTGGCTCTGGAGATGAAAACCTCGCATTACTACAACCTCAAAACACCTTCATTCATAAGTCAGTCGCAGATCATTGTCTACCTGCCCAAGCATCATCCAATCAGAATGCTCAAAGACAAAATCTAGCTGCCCATGGTTAACCTCTACTGGGTATAAACCAGTAACCAGTTTTGGTTACTGGACTATAAAACTACACCATCATGATATAAACCTATGATACATTTAACACGCTTTACTATGAAATTAAGGTTTATTCCAAAGTGCAACTTAAAATCATTTTTATTTTACCACTTTTAAACTCAAATCTCAAGACAACTGCGCTTTAAAAAATAGAAGATGCAATGGGTCTCATTTGTTAAGATTGTGTTAATATTAACAAAGATGCTGTAATAATCTAAAACATTTACAGGTTATATTTACAGTGCTGCCAAACTCTGCAAAATAAAGTGATTTAAAGAAATCTGGGACAGTATTTGTGCCTTTGGGCAACACAACAATTCAGCTCAACAAACACACGTTTTTATAACCTACAGTAGCTTGACTAACAGGAAACATTCCCAGAATGTTGGCTAACAGGTTCTCTCAAGGTTATCAAAATACGTTAGAAGAATGTTGTTAACATTCATGTATTTCATGTATCAAAAACATATAATGAATGAATAATGAATAAAAAAAGCAATAATGTGACTACAACGTCTAAAAACTGCACATTTTGTTACCTTATGAAAACATTAGGGAAACGTTCTTATAACCTACAAATGTTAGCTGAAATGGACCTTACATAATTACTAGTCAAACCTTCAGCTAGACTCATTAAACACTTGCTGTAACCACTACAGACATAATGAAAGCTTGCATCGCATCTGCGCAGGACTCGAACCCGCAACCCTTTACTTTCCACCCAGATCTCCAACGCTTTGCAGGCTGCGATTACATGACTGGCAGGACTTACCAAGCACCTCCAGCCTGACCTGTCCCGACTGTTGCTTCCCGTCGCTGGTCACTATGATGAGGGTATAATGTCCTGCGTCGCCCGTCGCCAGCTGTCGCAGCTCCAGCGCACATGTGCTTTTATTATAGGAGATTCTGTGTGCGTATTGATCCTCGATGGTCTCTGTGTTGTGAAACGGGAGGCCCGTGATGATGGGAACAATTTCATCCCCGTTGTCGAAACTCCACGTTACGGTCAGAATATCCTTTGGCGAGGTGACCGTAGTTTGTAAAATCACGCTTTTACCGACAACACCGCTTGTTTTATCGTTTAGTATCGGACTGCCGGAACAGCATCCTTTAAAACAGAGAGAATGAGTTAAACACA